>JALIZH010010829.1:0-20663 GCA_030522465.1 Rhipicephalus appendiculatus | reverse complement strand
TCCGCGTTACAAAGCAGAAGGTAGCCTTCACGCTTATCGGCGCCTACATCTCGCCATCTGTTCAGTTCGACAGTGAAAGACTGCATGACATCTTGACAGCGACACCTGGTCCCTGGATTATCGTTGGTGATTTTAATGCTCATCACTTCCTTTGGGGTAGCAACAAAATCGATTCGAGGGGCCGGAAACTTGCTGAATTTGCCTCACGCCACGAACTTGACATCATCAATGACGGAAGTCCAACATATCTACGTGGTTCGAGATACAGCAGTTGCTTGGATCTGGCACTCGTGTCACGGCGATTCACTCAACAAGTGCGATGGTTCACAGATATTGAGACTCACGGCAGTGACCATATTCCAACGTATCTGAAGGTCACAGGTTTTGGAAATTCCTCTACTTCAGTTTACAGAAAAGTTGATTGGACAATGTATAAGACGAAGGTGGATGAGGCATGCGAAGGTGTCGCGTGCGGACTGGAGGAGGTAATTGTACATGTGATGGAAGCGGTTAAAGAGCGCCGTTACGTACACATCAACGCGCACAGAATTCGATGTGGAACTTGAGCGATTACGAACGATTCGTAGGCGGGCTGAGAGGAGGTACAGGCGCACTAATTCAATTCATGACCTCAGAGATGCTCGACGTCTACAAAAGAAAATCCAACGTCGAATGGACAAGCTGGAGGACCAACGGTGGAAGAAATTTTGCGAATCACTCGATCCTCGCAAGCCTATGTCCCTTATATGGCGAACGGTGCGTGGCCTTGGCTCGACTCCACAACAACGACATCCATTCAGCACACTGGCTCTCCAACAAAGCCGCCTGCAGGTTGATATTGCCGAAGATTTCTGCGTGAGGATTGCGGGCGATCTAGTCACCATGAGTGAAGAGATTGTCGACGATGTTCCTGTAGCGCGCGTCCCTGAGCTGAACGTGCTTTTCTCACTCGAGGAACTGGATGCGGCTCTAGCCACCTGCAGGCGTTCATCGTCACCTGGGCCGGACGGCATTACATACGCAGCTTTATGCCATCTTGGAGAACGCGGTCGCGACCAGCTACTGAAATGCTACAACCAGTCATGGAATGATGGCGTCGTTCCTGACAGGTGGAAGTCCAGCCGCTTGGTACCGATCCTCAAGCCCGGAAAGTCGCCACTTGACCTGGCGTCGTACCGACCCATTGCGCTGTCTAGCTGCGTGGGAAAAGTAATGGAAAGAATGGTCCTCACACGCCTCGAGTGGTACCTAGAGTGCTACAATATATATCCAGAGGCTATGGCTGGTTTTCGACAAGGCCGCTCTTCTATAGATAATGTCATCGACCTTGTGACCTCTGTGCAACAGCAGAAACACCTCAAGCGCATATCCGTTGCTATGTTCCTCGATGTGAAAGGGGCCTACGACAACGTAACGCACGACGCCATTCTCGATGCCTTGGAAAATATTGGAATCGGTGGAGAAATGTTTCGATGGATTCGGAGCTACCTAGTGAAGAGATCCTTCTTCATGCACACCGCGGAAGGCCGCACCGTTGACCATTACACCTCTCGTGGCGTCCCGCAGGGGTGGGGTTCTCAGCCCTACTTTGTTTAATCTCACGATCATTGGGCTTCTCCGGGTTCTACCTCGATCAGTCAACATTTCTGTATACGCCGATGACATACGCATCTGGGCTTCGGCAGTGACACGACCCCAGGTACGTGCAAGGCTCCAAAAAAGCAGCGAGAATAACATCGAAGTACCTCCGTGCTCGAGGCCTCAGAATTTCTACCGAGAAGTGCGCCTTAGTTCCTTTTACCCGCAAGCCGATGTTCTGGTATCCCGTTTCAATCGACAACGTAAGAATTTCGTATACGAAATGTCACCGATTCTTGGGCGTCATTATCGACAGAAACCTTTCGTGGAGTGCTCACATCTCGCACTTGAGGAAGAGGCTCACCTCTATCGCCCACGTAATGAGATTTCTCGCCGGTAAAACGTGGGGTACATCCGTATCAGCTATGCTGCAACTATACAGAGCGCTCTTCTTGGGGTATTTGCGGTATAGCAACACCTGTGCTCTCAAACGTCGGGAAGACTAACATCCGGGTCCTGCAAAGCATTCAAGGCCAAGTCCTTCGCACATGCTTGGGGTTACCTAGATGTTCTAACACGGTCGCAACAACTGCTATCGTCAAAGACCACCCGATAACGACATATATAACTGTCGACAACCTCCGGGCGCATATTCGCCATATATCCAGAGTGCCTAACCATCACTTTGCTAGCCTGCCACTAGAAAGACCGAAGGCAGAGTTTTCCAGAGTTGTTGCGGCTAACCAGCATTCCATCTCCTGGAGGTTCTCGCCCGCAACCATACCGCTATGCCCAGAGTGGTGCCTGCAAAGACCCCCTGTACACCTTGAGGTGCCGGGGATATACAAAAAAGCTAGCCTGTCATCTGCAGCCCTCAAGCAGATCTCATTGGACCTTTTGCATATATCATATGCTAACCGAATTCATATTTACACAGACGGTTCGGTCTCGGGAAGTTCGACGGGCGCCTTTGTTGTTCCATCTCGATCAATCAAGTTCAAGACTTCACACGTCACGACATCTACGGGCTCCGAGCTTGCCGCCCTTCGAGCCGCAATGAAATTTGTTATTCAAGAATCCCGCGGGAAGTGGGCCATATTCTGCGACTCCAAGGCGGCCCTTCAATGTGTGCGAAGTCTACGACGTGGAAACTACCATCAGTTGGTGTCCCAAATCAATGAAATTAGTCATCGCGCCACTATTCAAGGACACGACATAGTCTTTCAATGGCTGCCGGGTCACTGTGGGATCAGTGGTAACCACCTCGCCGACAACGCTGCCCGATGTGCCCACGAAGGAGCGTCGACACTGCTCATACCCCCTGTCAAGAGTCGACGCTGCAAGAGAACTTCGTCACATCGCGCATAATGCCACGCTTACGCATTGGAATTCTCCACTGAACTCCACTCGTCGCCCACAAAACCTCGAATCGCTACTCCAATTACACCTACCATCAAAGACTTCGCGACGTGACGATACAATGCTATGTCGGTTGTGGGTCGGCGTAGCATTTACAAACTCATTCAGCCATCGCATAGGTATGGCTGACTCATCCAAGTGTGATAGCTGCAACTGTGAAGAAACACTTGACCACGTCTTGTGCCACTGTCCCGACTTTGAGCAAGACCGCCGGACTCTCCAGTGTGCCTTGAGAAGACTGGATGATCGTCCCTTTACTCTGGAAAAGATCTTGGGTGCATGGTCTACAAGTTCATCAGCCCAGAAAGCCACACGAGCCCTTCTACAATTCTTGAAAGCAACATCGCTGAGCGACCGCCTGTGAAACCCCGCACTGTGTGTGTCGTGTGCAATGTGCATCTACTTCTCTCTCTCTCTCTTTCTCTTTTACTCCCTTATTCCCCTCTCCCCACGTGTAGGGTAGCAAACTGGACGTAGTCTAGTTAACCTCCCTACCTTTCCTCTATTTATTCTCTCTCTCGCTCTTCAATTTTATTGCGATAGCAATTATATGGACACTCTCTGCTGATTTTCGCCGTCGCCGTCTGTCGACGCCGTCATGTCCCGGATATTAATGTGTATGTGTGTATATAAAAAAGGCATAAAGAAAAATAAATCAGTAGAAAAAATTCCAGACCACCTGACCGGGGATTCGAAGTACCGACTCCTCGATCCGCAGCCTGCTGCGCTACCTAACACAGCCACACGCCATGCTCGCGCCAGCAACATAACGACGAGCTATTCATATGCACCATTTGCCGCTCGCGATACGCAGATCTCGGAACAGCTTGAGCGCGTTTTCTATCACACAACGCTTCTACAGTTTCTTTCAAATTGAAAACTGCCCTTGAGATGAGCACGAAAAGTTTCTCCCTTCTGCACCACTCATGATGTAGAAGGAAAAAAAAAAGAACACCGGGCACACTTGGCGTCAGACGCAACCACGTGGCAGGAGGCGCAGAGGGGTCATTCCACGTGCCGCAGTTAAAAAGAAAAAGAAGTATCAAACAGCGTCGAAAAATTGAAGGACACTTTGTACATTCCAAAGTGTGTTTGGCGAAAGCGTGTGGCCATTCCACTGACGGAAAGACGGACAGACGGACGGACGGACAGACGGACATCCGGACGCACGGACATCCGGATGGACGGACGGACAGACGGACGGACGGACATGCGGACGGACGGACAGACGGACATCCGGACGGACGGACGGACATCCGGACGGACGGACGGACAGACGGACGGACGGACGGACGGACATCCGGATGGACGGACGGACAGACGGACATCCGGACGCACGAACAGACGGACATCCGGACGGACGGATGGACATCCGAACGGACGGATATCCGGACGGACGGACATCCGGACGGACGGACGGACATCCGGATGGACGGACGGACAGACGGACATCCGGACGCATGGGCGGACGGACATCCGGACGGACGGACGGATGGACAGACGGACATCCGGACGGACGGACAGACAGACGGACATCCGGACGGACGGACGGACGGACATCTGGACGGACGGACGGACATCGGGACGGACGGATGGATAGACGGACATCCGGACGGACGGACGGACATCCGGACGGACGGACGGACAGATGGACATCCGGACGGACGGACGGACATCCGGACGGACATCCAAACGGACGGACGGACATCCGGACGGACGGACGGACACCGGACGGACGTGAGCATGAGACATTAAAGGCTTTCGCCTTAAAAGTCATATAATCATACAATCAATCCTTGGCCAATCCCCTGAGTGGGTGTGAGCCATGTCAGAGGCAACAACAGCAGTGTCGTCTTCTGCATTGTGGACACTCGCAGCGCGTTGATCAAATACAAACACGTAACTGCGACTGTTAGTTCACGCTTGTCATGTGTATACCTATGCGTCCTTTTGAGCGTCCATCGTTGTGCTGCGGCGGCGCGTTGCAAATATCGAGCTGCTTGTTGTTCTTCGTGTGATAAAATAATTTCTTGTTATCGCATTCATTGCTTCGCCCTAGTGGCGAAACTGTGACTTTTATTTATACGCTTATTCTTCCTGTTTTAACTATTGCAAAAAAAGTACCTGCACATAAAACAATCACCTGAACCGCAGATTGGGTTCTTACTGAAGCGCTCGCACACTTTCTTCGCCTGGATTCACGCAGTCCATGCGCCATAGTTCGAAGTGAGGACCTCTGCAATACAACACAAGAAAATTTCTGCCATTTCAGAATAGAGGCGCAGGTATTCTTTTTACTATCAAGTACGTATGTTTCTTGTTGCAACGGCAGCAGTTGCCGAAGTGGATGCAAGCAAGAACGTGCATGCTTCTCTATCTCTTTCCTTGTTCCCTCTTTAACCCTTGCCCCTCTTTCATAATATGTTTCAAACGCAGAAACTAGCAGTTGTTCCACGTACGAATACTACGAATGAGCGAAGCTCCTTAGAAATGGGACGCACGCGGCGTTCGGAGAACGTGCGTTTCATTGTCTAGGCAACGGACCAACCACTGGGCGGACGACAAGGGGAAGCGATGGTTTTCCGCGGTCGCCGGTTTCAGGGGAGAAAGCCGAGTCGTAGAAAGAGGCAGAGGGAGACTAATCTGCCTCCGTTTCGCATTCGTTCGCATTCTCGCGCTTTGCGCATCATGCAGACGCCATCCGCGTTCCAACGCTCATTAAGCTCATATATCCACCCGCGTGATGGGGAGACGCCACTGCTGGCACCGTGCCAGGGAGCTTCAACGGCGACGGCGGGGTGCCGGTCTAAGGAGCTTCGCCCTAAAAAAACGCTTGTCTTCTGCCTGGTGTCACCGACCAGTTCCTGTCTCCGGCGGCGTCTCTACCGCCAATGTAACAGTGGCGACCAGTAGAAGTGACCCATGGAAAACGCCTATGCCGACGTTGGCTCTGCGTCACGGGCTTTCGACGCTGGCTATACGACTGGGGCTCTGCAACGCTAACTCTGCGCGGGACCCAGCGATAGCCATGGCCCATTGGCTGCCGGATTTCGACCAAGAATCATATAAGTGGAACGCTTATATTGTAAAAGTTTCAAGCGTATTTTCAAGCCAATGAAATAAATTACCAATAAAGCTGAGAAGAGGGCATTGTTGATCGCTGCGCTGGGGTGTAAGGTGATAGAAGGCTTATGCGGAAGAGTGGTGCCGCGTCAGCCGAACGCTCTCAGCTACAGCGAAGTGGTAGCAACGCTGAATGATTTTTATGCTCCAGCGCATAATGAGATCTCGGAGAGTTTAAAGTTTTTTCCACCGTAAGCAAGAAGAAGGGGAGTCAGTGAAAGCGATCATTGTTGAAATTAGAAAGATTGCCCAGAACCGCAATTTTTCGTCCATGTTAGACAGAATGTTGAGAGACAGGATCGTATGTGGCGTTTGCTCCAAAAGTTTGCAGAAGCAGTTGCTGGTGAAAAGCAACTTGACTCTTAAAGAAGCAGAAGCCCTTTCTTTGGCTGCGAAAAGCGCAGAAGGCGGTTCGCAGCAGATAGATAAGCACAATGATACTTCGATTGTTCTGAAGGTTGGTCAACGGCGCGCGCCAGATACCATTCGCAATGCCCACGAACTATAGGTGGCGCACTGTACAATTCAATATGGCGCCCGGAGGAGGGTCAACCTCTTTGTTAGCATAGGAACAGATAGGAAGTTCGGACGTACGGCCCGTGCCACTTTCACAGGATGGAGTCATGAGCTGCACTGAAATGGAAATGAGACCGAAATACTTTCCCAAACCATGGAAACTCGCCACCCAATTATTTGCCGCGGTATGAAAGGTTATATTTCAGCTCCGTTACCGTGCTTAAGCGATGATTTGCGAAATCCTGTGCGTGCTGCAGAAAACTTCGTGACCTAGAATTGACGTATGACCTGAACGACACTCCGAACTACTGTGCAACCGAGCCTGCCTGGCGGATTTACCGCAGTGGTATAGGCCGCTCGCGAGTAGCGCCATCGCTGCTGCACGGGACCGAATGTTTAACGTGGCGATGGTTTGCAAACATACGCCGTCGTGATTACTTGCGCAGTCAGGAACGCGGAGTTGCTTCTTCAACGGAACACAAGCATTTAGCATCCTATTCAGTAGCGCTTGTGTCACAGCTATGCTCAGACTCAAGCCGTGCGCAATTCACTGCACTCGGATGCTGCAGGTTCGATCAGCACGATCGAAACATGAATATCGAAAATAACACGCACGTATGCTTTTCGCAACGACGAATTCTTCGACGTTGCGAAAATTCGTCGAACAACTATGCCGTTCGCAAGGTAGCGGTGAACTACAGGAGAAGTTAGCCGAGAGGCGTGGATTGTGGCCGTGACTCCACGTTTCATCGCTCTAACCATTTCGCTTCCCTGTTCCGAACTCGAGCGTTTCGGCGGCATGCGGCACTCGATAATATCCACAATAATTGCCCTAGGTGCAATGCACAAGAACTCTGTTTTTATTTTGATCTCGCTGAAGTATACTACACATTAAATACAATCAAAGTGACTTACGAGCGTGAAAAAACATTAGCGTACGAGGGGACGTGAAGTGCAACTCGCTCCTCGTGAGTTAGCTGATCGTTCATCGTCGCTGTCACACTCCTTCTCACACACACACACGGTTTCACAGCCTTCTCCGTCCAGTGAAAAATCCTCGTCGTCAAGATGGTTTCTCTTAACATCATTTCTGAAAGCAATCTGAAGAATTTCCTCCGCCGAACGACTTCGATTAGTCCGCGTCACAACGTTATCTGGGCGCGCATAACTATTTCCTCTCACACAGGTCAACAAACAAATCGCTTGCAGAGTGCTGCCATCTATCAACAAACGTACAAAAACAAGCGGCGCAGCGCTGGCCAATTTGAGATTTCTCAGTTATATATCGAAAGCTCGCACGACTTCCCGCGTGCAATGTTATAGGATTCATGCGGTACAAAAGCACTGACGAATGTTATACGCAAGTAAAACAAAATGAGTTTCAACTGAATAGGTCAGACGATAACACTTAACTAACCTACGTGGCTAGAGAAAACTTTGCGAAGCTGATATGAATACGCTGTGGGCTATACTTGAAAGCGCGAGTTGCCCTGTATTTTCACCAAGACTTCGCATCTCGCAAGAACGGATCAGCTGATTTATCGTGTCACAGAGGGCCCGGTTACTTCACTGATGCAGGAAATATGCAATATCGTAGTGTTCCAACGCGTAACACTGAGGCTACAACAGACGAACAAGGCAGTGACTGCTTAGCGCTGCCATACCGACCCTCCACGAGAGGACGATCCTGAATTCCGCTTGGCGGCGCGACAGTCTATGGGCATTGCGAATAAGGAATCAGCAAAAGAATGAGTCACGACAATGCAAATGCTGCGGCAGGTACGGTCATAACGCTTCTCCATGCTTTCAAAATAGCCGTCGAATCTAAAGTTGTGGTCGGCAAGGCCACCTGGCTCGCATGTGTACAAAGACAGGCGGCACCGGAAAAACGCTAGCACAAACTACAGAAAAGGCAGACCAAAGTGATGGTAGTGACTCTATCGCATTGCAAATCTGGTCTGTCACAGGTACGGAGCCTCTGGTTCCACCGACAAGGATGTTCATCGTGTGGCATGGTGTCACCATAAAATGGACGTGTATACAGCTTCTCCTGTCTGCATACTTCCAAAAGCAACGCATGAGGCACATCGAGACCATTAGCCCCAGCTGCAGAATACTCAGCTAAAGCTTTCCTGTTACTTAGGGAAACTGCCCGTGTTAGGCACATTGGCAATGAAGGCTCATTATATGTCTGCGGAGGTCGACTGTAACCTTACTGTGTTGGATTGCGAATCACCCAGCCTGTGTGGACGGGACTTTTTGCAGAAGCTTGCAGCGGAAGGAACGCCGGTTCTGCACGTGAATACGCCACCGAGTGTGGCAAGCCAACAGAAACCAGCAGAAACTGGTGCCAGAATGAACGAATATGCAGACGTGTTCACGGAAGGTTTTGGACTGGTCAAGGGCCCACCAGCTAAGCTTTACATCAAGGACACTGCGGTACCGAAATTTTGCAAGGCAAGGAAAGTTCCTTTTGCTCTGCTAGATAAGGTATCC
The DNA here is from genome assembly GCA_030522465.1 of Rhipicephalus appendiculatus. Lineage (NCBI taxonomy): Eukaryota > Metazoa > Arthropoda > Arachnida > Ixodida > Ixodidae > Rhipicephalus > Rhipicephalus appendiculatus. Next base: position 11,531 of record JALIZH010010829.1, on the reverse strand, counting down.
GCTGAGCTCGATAGACTGGTAGTATCCGGCATAATATCGCCGGTACCGTATGCAGAATGGGCAACACCAATTGTACCGGTGCTGAAGAGCAACACCGGTACTATCGGTGTTGGTGTTTAAGGTAACGTTACACCCTGTGTGTGAAATGGAGCGATACCATTTGCCAGTTATAGACGACATCTTCGCAAACTTGCGAGGCGGAGAAAAATTCAGCATCTGGGATTTACGAGATGCTTAGAACCAGATTGCATTGGATGACAACTCGCGAAAGCTGGCTGTCATAAACATACATAAAGGGTTTTTTCGTTACAACCGGTTGCCAGTCGGAATTGCTTAAGCACCGGCAGTATTCCAGAGAACGATGAAGTCCATACTACAAGGAATACCCGGGGTGCAAGCGTACTTGGACGACGTTTTGATCGCGGAGACTGCTGATAAGCCATACATGAAGCTTTGACAGGTGTTGCAGAGATTCAGAGAACTAGGCATTAAACTGCGTGCTGAGAAGTGCCGGATAAACGAGGCATCGGTGGTTTATCTAAGCCATTATATCGACGCAGCAGGATTGCACCCAACAGAAAAGAACGCGTAGGCCATCAGACTTGCTCCTGCCCCTAGGAATGTTACGGAGCTCCGATCATTTTTGGGTATGCTAACCTTCTACAATAAGTTTTTACTAAACCTGTCGACTCCACTGGTGCCCCTGTACCAACTCTTGCAAAAAACAACTCGGTGGTCATGGGGAGCAATAGAGAAGGATGCATTTGAAAACGCTAAAGAGGCATTGTGTACCGCTCCAGTACTGAGCCATTCCGACCCGGCGAAACAGCTGTTTTACAGCGAAAGCTGTTATGACATCACAAGGGCCGTTTTTGCGCCGTAGTTCTCCGCCGCCGCCGCTGGTGTCAGTAACCACTATTGCACGAAATGAGCACAAACTAAATAAATAAAAAAATGCCTATGCCAGAATGGGAATCGAACCCGGGCCCGCTGCGTGGCAGCCCAGTGCGCTAACACTGAGCCGGTGCTTGAAACTGCGTTGCAAACCGACCCTATGCAGGCTTCACGTCGGGGAAGGAATCGCGTTAACAGGCGTTGTAAAGCGTTTTAGAACAGTAAAATGACAACCAGGCGTCACACAATCCGAATTGCGTAACGAGTGGGTTGTTGAATGCTCCAACCCATTACTAAAGCATGAGGCATAATTCTTCGTCGTCATCAGCCACAGCATCAACAAAGTGCACATAGTGCATTACAAGTGTGTAGCAGGTACCGCGCTTTTTCAAGGAATAACGAATAATGACATAGTGGACGCTTCCCCACTACACAAAAATTATGATTATTTGTGGCGTAGTGGTTACCATGCAAGTGTGCTTGTGGTGGTTGCCCTAAGAGTGTTAAAACAAGGCTCTAGAAAGTCCGCTCTTCCAGCTTTCGCTGTGACTGTGCTGCGAGTTCCGGGCAGGCCTGGCGTTTTTTAGAATGCTATGCTTCACCTTATGGTGTAGGAGCCGCTCTCTTTTATCGAGTGGATGGGCAGTATAGACCGATAGGATTTCGGTCGCGAAAATTGACCTCGGCCGAGAAGAATTACTGCCTGATTGAGCGAGAGGCACTGGCTTTGGTCTATGGCGTCACACGGTTTCGCTACTATCGACTGGGAAGAGAGTTCACTCTATGGACCGATCATCAGCCTGTGCTGGGTCTCTTAAGGGCGGACAAGCCAACCCCTACCATGGCAGCAGCTCGGATTCTGAAATGGGCTATCACGCTGGGCGCCTATAGGTACCGTTTGCATCATAAACCGGGTAGACTTTTGTACAACGCTGATGCACTAAGCCGTTTACCCATACCCTCACACCATGCATCGGAGCTGGAGGAGCAGTCGTTCTAACACTAGATCAGAAGGACATCGCTGCTGTCCCTAATATTCGTGAAACTGTCAATTGTGGTTGCAGTGCTAGCTATCCAATTTTATAAACATTACATTTCTACTCCTATGATACAGCCGTCGCGTGTGTTTAAGGTCAATTTTAGTTAAGCGCCATCCAGAGACGTTTATTTATGTAGCAGTGTCCAGGGCTACCATCCTCGCGAGCACAAGCGCGACATAGCAGCTTACCGCTTCTACTGTTGCTAATACCGATGTTGCTGTTCGCATCGTTACGCAACTGTTCAACATGTGTCTGTGTGTACATTTATGCATATCTTCAGCGACATTTCGTAACGTTTCGCCCAATAAAAACATTACAACACAGTCACCTTCCCTCGGTATGCTTCGCATAACATCGATTAGCAAGGAACGTGGGATCTGGCAATTTTTTTTCGTGAATTGAAATGTGAAGCCTGTTTCTGTTGCATGATTCCGCTGAATTTGACTGCACAGTTTCTGTAACAGTAATTTAAGACTCTAGGTAGGTTAGATGTAGTGTTACCAATCCACTCCAAGTTTCCACGAGTTAGTCGTTTCTCTTCACCATTTCTGTCGTCAATGCCCCTCTTTTTGGGGCCTTCTCTCTATAAGGCCCATTCATATAATGTCGTCCATCGATGCATATGCCAACACACATTCTCTGTACTTACTGATAGTATTTACTCAAAGTATCGAGAGGTATTCCTTGCAATCCGATTTACGATTTACAATTTATTGTGCGGATTCGCATTATGCAGGCGAGGATGGACATGACGAGATGTGGAGAACAAATAAGCAATTATATGCGTCGCCTCAGCTTCAGGTCACAAATGAAGGAGATTACCATTTCTTCACACATATATTTATGGTTGCAACCACTCTATCGGATAAATGGCGCCTTCAGCGGTGTTTCGCATACTCGTAAATGCGACCTTTTTCAACGAGGAGAACGCCTAGCAATACGTGTTGTCCGCTTTCTTGCACTCGTCTACGACATCATCTGCCTCGACTGTTTCCAGATTTCTCTGGCCACGAAGCCTAAATCTTTACCGACAGGTGGCACGACCGCTATCATGCAGCTACACCGTAATCTGGCTTTGAAGTCAGAGTATTCAAAATGTTTTTTATCGCAATGCAGAACTATGAACTGTCTGCTTAAATCACGTAATATTAGCCCCTCAAATAATGTTTACATAATGTATTGCAGCTTCTCTTCTGGTTCATCTGTATTTCTCTTCTTTCGTGTTTAGTGTACTTATTGTATCGTATGTACAGTGAAACCTCGGCGATACGAATCTCAGGGGACCACCAAAAATATTCGTATCATCCGAAATTCGTATCACCAGAAAGCATAAAAAATGCGACAAAAGAAAGCTCGCGTACATTTGCATTTATTGTTTTTCAGGGCCGCAGCCACCTAAAGAAGAACTCTGAATGATTGTCAGTTAAGATGTTAAATATCCGCAATCACACCAGTACTCGTAAATATACGGTCCATACACGCGTGTTTAATTAATGAACCATGCAGGTGCGTTGTGACCCGCGACAGCAGTAGCCCCTTCAAATTTTAGTATGCTTTTTTCGCGTGACATCGAAGTACTGCGGTGAAAGTAACGGAAGAATGGCTTTTACGCGATAGATCAAGGCCAAAAAATTACAGAACCATGGGGCTATGTTATGATTTTGTTATCGCGAAAGTGTTGGGGATGTTTTTTGGGAGATTTACGGCCGTGCTCGCACAAATACGACCTCAACAGTCGCGCATGTTGACGTTTTAAGGCCTGACTCTTTCGTCAAGACAGTCCTCGCCTTCTTTCGGTCCTCGTCCACCTTTCATAGCATGTCTGATGCACGAGGCAGGCATGCGTGTAAACACTGTACAACGACAGCAGCCCGCGTCGACACGTTAGAAAAAAATCATGGCGCCAATGCCCTCTAATCTAAACGCGAATGCACACGGAGGCATATTAGAGCCTCAAAGATTGGTGCGCACAATCCCAGAGGCCGCAACGCGTCTCTGAAGGTTTATTCTGACCGTAAGAAAAAAAACCATTTTCTTACACCATGATTCTGACGATTTGGTGGTGCGGCGCGCATGCCCGCTCTTGCGTTGCCGCGCTCGCACGTGCTTCGCGCGTCTTCCGCGACAGCGCAGACAGCACCTCTTCGTACCTGGACGGCAGCGTACGTTCGTATCAAACGTCCCGGGGTGAAAATCGCTTCTTAAGAACCGTACTCCATTACATTTCAGGCCAATGGGCCTTGGCCGGGACCAAAGAAAAGTTCGTATTACACCGAAATTCGTATTAGCTGTGTTTGTATCACCGAGGTTTCACTGTATATGGTTGTATAAAGCTGCTATCCACCACTCTCGGCTAGCAACCCTGGTTGGCTGCAAGCCCGGTAGTGGAACGCAATAAAGACCAGTAGGCACCTTGTAAGTGTCGATGCATGGTTTCAGAAGTGGTTCGGTGACTTTTTTTAGCAGTTGGGCTACAAGGTAAGCCAATGCATAGAGCCTCCGAAGCCGCCCGCCCAGCTCGTACTATCAGGCAACGTCGCGGAGAAGTGGAGTTGCTTTCGGCAACGCTTTAATTGTTCCTCAAGGTGACACAAAGTGCCGGTGGAGGCACAGACTCTCAGAAGATAGCTCTGGTTCTCCATGCGGCTGGTGACGAGTGTATAACACTTTTAAAGACACTCGAACAGATACATATGATGCAATCGTGAAAAAGTTTGAAGATTACTGTATGCTGAAAAACAACCATACCTATGAACGCCACGTGTTCCTCAAGCGTGTTCCAAAAGAAGGCGAACCATTCTAGCACTTTTTGAGAGACCTGCAGGAAGCTAAACATCCTTTCTTGGGAGTTCTCCGACCTAAAGGATTCACTTCTGCGAGACCAGATTGTCTACGGCGTTGCCGAACGCAAGCTACGCCAGCGAATGCCGCGGCAGTACGACCCCTCATTGGCTGAAGCGGTTCGCATGGGTCGAGCAGAAGAAATGGCAAAGAAACAGGATGAAAATTTGAAGCACACATTGCGGCCTGTTGCTTGCCGCCGAAGCGGCACTTCGGGCCTAGTTCACCTCGTACCCACTCTGGCGCCACTGCTCGTCCCAAGAAGAATCTGCTCCATGTGCAGTGGTACGAGCGAGAGCTGCTCTGCTCCGGCCATAAAGAACGCGTTCAGTAGTTGCACGTCACAGGTTAAATACTGAAGGCAATATTAGAAGGGGCTCTTGCCTCACATATGTGAAAAGCTTGCCCTACACGACTCATTCGAACAACATAAGTTCTTCGATGATTTCACCACCCCGTCCTACCCTCCGGAACCTCTCGTTTGGATCGTTCCCGGCTTTGCGAATATTTCAAGTTATTGCTCGGCGCTCAGTACGTACCACAGCAACAGCTAGGAGAAAGGGATTCGTCTCGCCGGTCCGTCTGTGGCGGTCGGCCCCCACAGAGGCCTTGAATTCTCCCAATCTGCGCGGACATTAACCCTTTGTGCGGCAGTGGGACACATACGTCCCACTTTTCCGTCTACAGAAAAAAATTTCTCCCACATCACCCGTTGCAATTAGCGCAACATTAAGTCACTCATATCTTACCTAAGTCATCGTAATCTCGAAAAAAATTCTTTTACCACGCTTTCAAAGGGCGGATGTAGTGTTACAATAGCGTTGAATTTCGGTCAATTTTTTATGATCGCTTCTGAATTTTCCTCTTTTTGAGATACATAGAACCTACCAATCAAAATGCCGGATAATATCCTCCTTTTCTGGTTTTTGAGAGAGACGATCTTAGCTTCCAGTCATCACGTGTTTTTGTAAATTTGCGAAATAACTTGACCAATAAATGCGTCGGAACAATCCCCCTTCAAAATTATCCCGCTAATCGCGCAGCGCAATTGCGGATATTAATGCGTGGAAATATTTTCTCGATATTATATACCTCTTGAAATGTAGCCACATGTTCAGGGATAACATCTGTACTCGAAAATTTCAACAGCAAAAGCTAGGACAGCCAAATGGACAAAAAGAAGTGGTCGATGCATGCGGGGAAGTAAGCTTTACAGGGGCATACCACACCGCTTTGAAGGCTCAAAAGACGCAACTGCAGGCGGCGTTCTCCTGCTCAAATGAGGTCCGCACAATTTTTCCCTTCACAACTTTAGAAGTGATACTCTGTGTCACTTGCTTCGGCCGTTTCATCCCAAAATTCCCGTTGTTGCAATCGCGAGATGGTGCCTTCATGAGGCAGTGGGACAGTGTTTTCCCACTTTTTTGAAAACACTCTCATGAGTCAGTGGGACATATATGTCCCACTTTTTTTCAGTAAACTACTGGCTTGATTTTGATGAAATTTGTTTCATACTATTTCTTTCTAGTTTATATCAATAAAGGACAGCCGTTTTTTATATTACCATGTCAAAAATACAGGACGACCGACAAAGGGTTAAGCTGTCGCAATGGCGTCTTCAGGGTAGAGGGTAAGGGCATGCCCTGGGCGCCTTTCGATACTTGTTTTCTTTTTTTCGTTGCGCGCGACCATCGGTGTGGCGTTGATTTGATGCTGTCGTCTGAAAGCGGTGGCGCACGTCTGATTTGGCGCTCGTTTGTGAGTAAAAGAAGTGCTCTATTACGAATAATACGCTTCCCGACACTGTTGATCACAGGGGAATACATGGTACTTCTTAGTAGTGTGTCTTCTCGCGTTCGAGCTGCTCAGTGGCACACAAAAACTTCGCGGCATCACAGCACTGGAAAAAGCAATCTGCCACACACGTGCGCACCAATGAACCGTACTCAAGCACAGGAAACGTGAGGCAAGCTGCCCGCACACACGATCAGAGACGATAAAAAGTACGAGAAAGCACACGAAAAAGCACACGGACATGCATAAATCCTGAGGCAACCCCATTGTAGCACGAAGTTTCGTCTGCTTTCTGCTGTGGAGTAGTGACGCCCTCATTAAAAAAAGCGGCCGCAACTGTCAACACAGCCGAGACGCGCTCGCCCATTCACGGCGAGATAGAGATAGCGTGATTCGAGAAAGAAGAAGAAAATAAAAGGAGGCAATTTTCTGCCTCCCGTCGCGGGGGGGGGGGGGGGGGGGGCACGACTCAGCACTTTTAGGGATGGGGAAGGGGGAAGTAAAGATGATAAAAAGAAAGAGAGAAGATAGCGAGAAGGGGGGTGAGTAGATGACAAGAGAGTGTCTTGTCAGTCCAGGCAGGGAGGTAGAATCGAAGGCGCAGTAAAACAGCGCCAGCCAAAACAACAGACCAGAGGAGGACGAAGACACGTACACAAGGCGCACTAACACCTGAAAGTTTATTCAGTATTTGCGCAGAATAAATACTGCCTTCACACGAATAAACAGAAGAAGGAAGGTTGCTAGAGATATTACAGTGCATCACGTGGTGACTCTTACTGCGCGTGCAAAATGGTTCCTGCAAGAAATTTGATATCCTTCTCCTAAAGCATAACACATGGCATGCTGACACAAGATTCTCCGTATACATGAGAATTTCAATTGGAAGAAGGCCGAAGGAAAAATTCCTAAGCGCACTACTCCGGGCTTAGATGGGGTTCCCGTCAGCCTCGTTAACGAACTAGAATATAGCACTAAAGAAGCACTGCTGAAAGCCGGTGAAAAGTGCTTACAGGAGAAGCAAATACCAGAAAGTTGGCAAAAAGAAGAATGAAATGAATCTGTAAAGGCAGGGGAGAAAAGAATAACATTCGCTCGTATGGGAAACGTGCAGCACCTACAGGGGGGCGCAGCAGTGGACTGCACCTATGCGCCGTCAGCGCCGCGAGTGGCGACTTGCGGCCACTTCAGTGTCAACTGGCATGGTACGAATCGTCGCCTCTCCGTCAGCTACGCCCGCGTTGTATGCAAGTGCATGTGCGAGAAGATGACAGGTTTGATAAAACGCGTAGGCTTCCAGAAAGTTATCAGTGCATGATTCTTTTGGGGCCCCAAACGAGGAGAAAGGGCATAAATTTACGGAATCAATCATGCTTTCGATGTGACGTAGCACAGACGCGCGGCAGAGTGTTTTGAAAGGGCGATTCGTGCGGCCGGCCAGCGTAAAGCTCGAAGCATAGACCGTCACCATCGATGTTTGTAAACATTATTTCTTGCCATTTTGCCTGGTTATTGTTGAGTAAACGGTGACATTTGTGTCTGACATGTGTTAGACAACCCCTATGCGCGCAAGTAATACGTACGGTCGCCGAACTGCCCGTGTTGCATTTAGTAATGCGTGGCATTTGCGCAAAGTTTTCTGTGCAGTAGTTCAGCTCCGTTTTTAGGCGTTGCTCGGGCTGCATGGGTCCTTAAGTAAATTTGTCACGTGCCAGCTTTGCACGCGATATCTCAGCTGTCACGTAGCGCAATAGATAACGGCGTGGCCCGGCTTCGCTTGCACGCACACTGCTGTTAAGGGCTATGGCAGTACATGGGGAATAAATTTTGAAATTCTCGTGGTCTGCGACGCATTTTGCCTGGCATGCGTGACTTCTTCCTTAATGTTACTGTTTACGAACTGCGATACTGGGGGAAAAACAGCAGCAGTGTACCAGGGAGAATTGCTGGATCCGTCGATTGCTTTTCGCCAACGAATTGTGGACTACAGACTCGAGATCACTTTTCCAGATGCCCTCGGTTCCTCCAGCACGTTAAAAATATCAGTTAACAAGCGTGGAGAGTAAATTCACAGCGAACTAGCTACAGCATGTACTTCGTAAACATGCCCGCGGGATCACTTGCTTTACGTGGCGTCATAGGCGTGCGCACGAGGGAGGCGGCCGCCCCCTCTAGTCACCTAAGGAGGGGCGCAAAGCCTGCACCATACATTGACTTAAAGGGAAGGGAGGCGCTGCGACGAGCCGTCTCCCCCTCTGAAGGGGAACCCTGCCCACGCCTACGCGTCACGTCCACTAATCCAGTGTTCCCGCCGGTTCCTGAGGCACAGTCACGGCGGAAAACTGAAAAACTTTGTTCCAGGTGCGCAGTTCTTATAGTTATCGGCACATTTTACGACACAGCAATTCATACGTGCCATTGCGAAGCACCGCTAACAACCTGACACGCCTGCGCTCATGGGTCGGTTGCTGCACGGAACACGCCAATTCATTTCGTTCACTCCCGCACCGAGGCGCCACCAGCTCAGTGCACGTTCCCCATAGACCGCTAACCATTACATCAGTGCTATACATGTTGGCGATGCAGGCAGTAAAATTAAAAATAGAAACGTGGGTAGAGCAATATGATATTTTGGGAGAACTTCTGAATGGATTCCGAATCGACAGGCGCTTAGACGATAACCTCTTTGTTCTTACTCAGTGTATAGAAATATCTAAAATAGCAAACAGGCCCTTATACGTAGTTTATCTAGACATCACTGGGGCGTATCAGAAAATTAATCCGGACGTTAACCAGGAAATTTTGTGGGACATATTGAAGGAAGTGGGCATAGGTGACGACTGTATACTGCTTTTGAGGGAGATATACCGAGAAAATACAGTTCGTGTAGAATGGGAAGGAGTAAGTAACAAGGACAGCGTTGAAATTCGCAAGGGGCTGAGACACAGATGTCCTTTGTCCCCACTGTTATTCATGCTGTACTCGGTGAGGATGGAAAACGCGCTAGAAGGTGAGGATGTAAAACGCGCTAGAATCTGTCACACAAACAGGCCGGTGCGATGGTTGAGCAGAAGCTTCCAGAGCCATTTTATGCTGACGATATTGTCTTATTTGCGGACAATCAAGATGATATACAGCGGCTGGCAGATATATGCGGAAGGGAAGGCGAGGCTCTAGGACTAGGATTTAGTGCAACAAAATGTGGATTGATGGTATTCTATGATCACGGAGACCATGCGGTCTTAATACAGTTCCAAGATATACCGCGGGTAAGCGAGTACAAGTACCTCGGAGTACGGGTAAATGAGGGGGATAAATATATGGAAGTGCAAGAGAAAGCATCGGTAGCAAAGGGAAAGTTGGAATGCTGCAATTATGAAGCACAGAACGTTATGGGGATACAATAGGTACGAGGTGCTTCGACGGCTGTGGAAAGGTGTGATGTTTCCGGGGCTAACATTTGGGAACTCAGTGGTGTGCATGAAGACAGATGTGCAATCAGGAATGCATGTAAATCAAGGGACTGTTGGACGCCTCGCGTTGGGCGCTCACGGGAAGACAACAAATGAGGCTGTAAAGGGTTATATCGGATGGACAGGCTTTGAAGTGAGGGAAGCTCAGAGGAAAATGAGATTTGAAGAGAGGCTGAGGAAAATGAAGGAGAGTAGATGGGCAGAGAAAGTGTTCAGGTATTTGTATAGAAAAAGCGTTGACACGCAGCGGAGAAAAAGAAACTAGGAGGCTCACCAGTAAATATACGGCTAGCAGTGTGGGTGATATGGCAACAAGGAGCATTAAGAAAAAAGTCAGAGAGGCGGAGAGGACTTATTGGATGACAGTGATGGAAAAGATAATAATAATATCTGGGGTTTAACGTCCCAAAACCACACTATGATTATGAGAGACGCCGTAGTGGAGGGCTCCGGAAATTTCGACAATCTGGTGTTCTTTAACGTGCACTGACATCGCACAGTACACGGGCCTCTACCATTTCGCCTCCATCGAAATGCGACCGCCGCGGCCGGGATCGAACCCGCGACCTTCGGGTCAGCAGCCGAGCACCCTAACCGCTATACCACCGCGGCGGACAGTGATGGAAAAGAGGCCGGCTCTCAGTGACTACCGAAAGGGAAAAAAAACGAAATAAGGAGGGAGAGGTTTTATGATAATTCAAGGGGGAAGCGCTTTACTGTTTGAAGCAAAGTGGGTTGCCTTAGAACGCGTAGTTATAAAGCGAGATTCAGTAACGAAGAAGAACAATGTACATGCTGCGGGGGAACTAAGGAAATGATGGAACATGTACTGAATGAATGTGGCGATATCCACCCAGGTATATATGTGGGCAGGAGTCTACATGAAGTCTTGGGTTTTAGGGACAACAGTGGAAAGCTGAACACGTCCGCGACAGAAATAAGTAAGAGACGGTTAGAGTATTGGTGGCAGAAAAGTAGAGATAAAGGACAAAAATAAACAATGGGGAAAAATAAGGTCATTCAGCCTTAAAAGGCAGAGAGATGGACCGTAGATTGATATTTTTTCTTTGGTATAATAACATAGATTTAATCAATATAGATAAGGGATTAGGCCAACATAAAAACAAAGTTTTCTGTCCCTATTTTTTTTTCGAGTCTGGTGGCAGACGTGCCACCGCCCCGTTATAAAGCGGACGCTCATCGCATCCATCCATCCATCCCCGAGGTTTTTTATCTCTAGGGCTTCAACAAACTCCCCTTGTTAGTCTGTCAGCTGATTTATACATGACGCCAGTGGTTTCAAATCGAGTTGCGCAACCGCAGTCTCTACATTGGATACACAGATGCCCTGATACTACTTTCCTCGTGTTGTATTTGTGCTCTTTTAATCTATCATTTAGGCATCTTCCTGTTTGATCCATGTACGACGCGCCGCAAGACAAAGAAATTGCCTAAACCACATTTTCGGTGCACTGTACAAACCTGTCGC
>JALIZH010010828.1:0-26327 GCA_030522465.1 Rhipicephalus appendiculatus | reverse complement strand
TCTGATCCTCACTGTTTCTTCCTGTCTTTTACAGCGAAAGCTGTTATGAGATCACAACAAGGGTCGTTTTTGCGCCGTAGTTGTCCGCCGCCGCCGCTGCCGCCGCCGCCGCCGGTGTCCGTAACCAATATCGCACGAAATAAGAAAAAACTAAATAAATAAAAAACCACCTATGACAAATCGGGAATCGAACCTGGGTCCTCTGCGTGGCAGCCCAGCACTCTACCACTGAGCTACGCCACTTTTTTTTTTCTCTTACATGGTATTTATTACAAATGAGGTTCATGTATACACATAGCGTCCAAAAAACTTAAGGCTTCCTCCACAAATGTACAATAGGCATTACAAAACAAATTTCCCGCAACACCTTGTTCTAAAAGGGTATTTGAGCAGTGCATTCTATGAACTGTGGATACCAGTCCGGCCGAAATTGAAACTGCGGTGCAAACTGATCCTATGCAGGCTTCATGTCCGGTAAGAAATCGCGTTAACGTGTGCTGTAAAGCGTTTTAGAACAGTAAATTAACAACCGGGCGTCACACAATACGAATTGCGTAACGAGTGGGTCGTTCAATGCTCCAACCCATTACAAAATGGGATAATTCATCGTCGTCAGCCACAGAAGCAACAAAGTGCACATAATGCGTTACAAGTGTGTAGCGGGTACCGCGCTTTTCCGAATAATGAAGAATATTGGTATAGTAGACGCTTCCCCACTACACAAAAATTATGATGATTTTTGGCGTATGCCCCAAGAGTGCTTAAAAAAAATTACACCATCTCCCGCTAAAAGGAACCATGTGTAGATGTGAAGCAGCGGCGCTCATCGCAGCGTTGCGCAGGAGAGAAAACCGGGGAGGCGCAAAGCAGGCAGTGATTCATTCATTCATTCATTTTTATTTCCTTAAAGACCCCGATAGGGTATTACATAAGGGGTGGGTTAATATACAATCGATAGTGTTGTCACAATGATCAATGTGAAGTTACATTTGAAATGCTATGCATGAAGTTTGATGGGCATGTGATTGTGGCGACATCGTGGGAAAGGCCATTCCAGTCTTTCGTTGCTCTGGGAAAAAAAGAAGCAGAAAATGTTTTAGTACGGGCACGTTGGGCGAAAAACTTGTAGCGCATGGCCGGTGCGATGAGAAATGTGAGCTGCAGGGATAATGTAAGGAGAGCGATTAAGTGGCGAGTGAAAAAAACTTGTGAAATAATGAGAGGGTTGCAATGCGTCGGCGACAAGACAAAGGCGATAAGTTGCACTCGGCTTTGAGGGATGAAACACTGATGTCGTATGAGTACGAAGCATGAATGAATCTAGCTGCACGATTTTGAATGGTTTCAAGTGAGTTTGTGAGACCAACTTCAGGTGGGTTCCAGATGGGAGATGCGTATTCTAACTTTGACCTGACTAATGATGTGTAAGCAAGTAGTTTTACGTGACTCGGAGCGCTGCGTAAATGGCGTTTTAAGAAGCCCGAGGTTCTGTTAGATGATGATGCGATTTTATTAATGTGAGTGTCCCACGACAAATTGTAGGATAGGGTGACTCCAAGGTATTTATAAGTGGTTACTGATTCGACAGGGACGTTAGCTATGTTATAAGAGAAGCGAAGAGGATTTAGACGACGAGTGAAGGAGATTAGTTTGCATTTATTAGGGTTTAAGGACATAAGCCAGTCATCACACCATTGTATGATATGGTTGAGGTCTTCTTGTAATAATATTTGGTCAGAAGGGTTAGTAACGGTTCGATAAATGACATAGTCGTCGGCAAACATGCGGAAATTTGAAGATACATGCAAAGGTAGGTCGTTAATGTAGATTAGAAATAAAAGAGGACCAAGGACAGAGCCCTGTGGCACACCCGATGCCACCGGAAGAGGGTCAGACAAATTATGATTTGTAAACACCGATTGCGTGCGGTTAGTCAAGAATTCTTTTATCCAGTTAAGTACAGATGGGTGCAAGTTTAAGGAAGACAGCTTTAATATTAGGCGTTTGTGGGGTACCTTATCAAAGGCTTTCGCAAAATCAAGGAATATGGAATCTGTTTGTTTGTTAATGTCAAGGTTGGCATGAAGGTCATGAACAAAGATGGCAAGCTGGGTTTCGCAAGAGTGGCCCCTACGAAACCCATGTTGAGAGTGGTGAAAAAAATTATGAGAATCGAGAAAGTTCATGATGTAAGAGTAAATGACGTGTTCCATGAGTTTGCAGGGTACGCTGGTCAAGGATATTGGTCGGTAGTTGAGTGGCGAGTTTCTGTTACCGGATTTGAAGACAGGAACGACCTTTCCCACTTTCCAGTCGTCTGGGATGATGCCTGTTAAAAGAGACTGCGAAAATAACAATACAAAATAAGCCGATGCAATGTGACGTATATTTTTCAACAGTTTGGCATTAATACCGTCCATCCCAGATGCTGATGTTAACTTCAACTTTTCGATGAGGGATGAGATACCGTCAGCAGTAAAACTGATTTCAGGCATGGCAGGTGTGATATGACATGAAAACACAGGTAAGCGTGCTTGTGATTCGTGAGTAAATACAGATGAGAAAGCGTTATTAAAAGCATCAGCGCATTCTGCGTCTGAAAGAACCGCCCCAGATTCGTTAGTAAGAGTGGTGCCAACAGCTGCTTTAGGGTTAATTACCTGCCAAAACTTGCGGGGATCGTTAGTTAACATATTGGGCAAATCATTGTTAAAAAATTTGAACTTTGCGTTACGGATAGCCGTTAGATATGCTTTTTCAGCCTCGTAGTACTTATCCCAGTTGTGGGAGCCCCCTTTTAGTTTGGCTGTCCGAAATGTACGTTTTTTCTTGTTGTCTAGTCGGTGCAAAGATTTATTAAACCATGGCTTATGACTGTTAGCACGGATAGTGGTTTTAGGGATGAAGTTGGCTATTAGCTCGTTCAGCTTTTTCTTGAAAATTAGCCAGTTCTCCTGAACAGAACAGAGGTTAAAGTTCGACTCAAACGTAGGGAAAAATACTGTAAGTTCATTATTTATAGAATCATAGTTCCCCCCTATCGTATAATGTTATTATTTTCTTTTGTATGTGTCGGGCAACAGGGCTGAAACTAAAGTCTGCGTGTATAACTTTATGGTCGCTGATCTCACGGAGATAATGGATCGATGACAGGCTATCAGGATGAGTTGTTAGTATTAAATCCAAAATGTTAGAAGAGCCGCATGTGACACGCGTGGGCTCAGTTACTAACTGCTTTAGGTTGTAATCAAGACAAACGCTAAGAAAATCTCTAGCTTCTGCTGGGTTAGTGCTAGAAGTGTCATCTTCCCAGTTAATACCAGGAAAATTGAAGTCGCCATAAAGAACGATTTCAGCTTTAGGATGCTTAGATGTAAGCTGGTTTAAAATATTATGAAGAGCGCGAGAAAAGTTAGGATTGTTATGTGGGGGCCTGTAGCAAACACCTAATAATACATAGACTGCGGCAATGCCTGAATAAACACCCATAAAATTTCTAAATCTGTGTCAATGTTGATAACAGAACATGGTAACTGATTATTGGTTGCAATAAGGACACCACCCCCGCGAGTGCCTCTGCGGTCTTTCCGATAAACATTGAAATCCGGTAGATCGGCAAGCACTTCCGCGTCGGTGACGTCATTTGTTAGCCACGTTTCTGTTAGTATGAGAATACTGCTATCTGATGACTTGACAAGATGAGACAGGTGATCGCGTTTAGGCATAAAACTTCGAGCGTTCGTGAAAATTACAGAAAAAGAAAGGTTGGCTTTTAATTTAGGGTAAAAATTGGCGGTTACAGTTTGACGTCGACATGATTGCTATTTAATTTCTTGCACTGTTTTTGAGGTTTCATTAAACGAGTAGCGTTTCGAGCCGATGTGTAGCGTTTGATAGCGCAAAGAAAATGGAGAGAACTTCTGCCTTGCAAACTGGACCAACTGCCTTCTGGCGTTTTGAACACGACGTGAGAAATCCTCTCCAATGCTGTATGTCGTTCCTTTCAGTTTACGTCCGTTTGAAATGATTTCGTGTTTAGTCTTGTGGAAAGTGAACTTCGCAATTATTGGTCTACATCTGCTGACGGAGTGGCGGCCCAAGCGATGCACACGATCAATTTCTTTGGGGTTAATATCTATGCCTAAGTAGTGATGGCAATGGCGAATGATTAGTTCCTAAGATTCAGCGTACGATTCCGAGGGATTAGCATCTGGTAGGCCATAAAAAATTAAATTATTACGCCGTGACCTGTTCTCCGCGTCATCCAAACGTGCCTCAAGGTCATCTGTTTTGCGTGCGGCATGAACGGTGTTGTTTTTAATTAGTTCAAGTTCGGTTTTTAGGGGTAGCAGAGATTGGTAATGTTTTTCCATATCAGTGATTCGCTTTGTTAGGTCTGAGAGGGCGTGTTCGGTTGATTGTAGTTGGCTTTTAAGTCCCTGCACTTCATTTAAGAGTGTTGACTGGCCCGCGGAAAGCTTTTCAGTTCAGCGAGAACAGCATCAGGGCCCGGGTTTGATTCGATGTCTCCCGATACAAGTAACAATAACAATCTCACAGCACTGACACATTCAACAACAGTCGTACAGCAGCAACGTGGGCTCGGTAGCTGCAGCAAGAAGTAATTACTGCTCTTCTTTGTGAAGAGTGATTGCGGAACACTAACCTGCATAGCGAAGAGCAGCGGGTTAGTTGGTGACGAAACGAAGCAGCCACCAAGCCCACGAAGCGCGGCCGATGGGGGCACACTTTTTATAGCTGGCGGAGTAGGTGATGTTGCTGGTGATGGGAATGTCCATCCACCATCCAGGTCCAGGCTTTGCGAAAGTGGCGACAGGATGGCAGGCAGAGGCGAGATGAAATCTGATATCCCGGTTGTTTGGTCGACGGCCAGAGCAATGTCGAAGCGCCTCAATCCACATTCCGGTGATGTGCCCGCAGAAGTGGACACACCGGCAACAAGAAGCAGATGCGCGACGATGGCTGATAGCACCTGCATAGCGAAGAGCAGCGGGTTAGTTGGGGACGAAACGAAGCAGCCACCAAGCCCACCAACAGTGGGCTTGCGGTGATGGAGCAGTGTTTCCTACTGGAACATGTCAATCGCTTCTAATGGGCAATGAGAGACAGAAGACTCCGACTGGACACAGAGACCCGCACTCCGCTTTTAGTTAACGCGCACACTGTGAATTTTTATTGTTCAACAACGCACAGGAGAAATCTCCCACCGGCACCACCTTGGAGGTGAAGATCCATTGCCATATATACGGGGTGGCCAGTGAACGGTTGTGCAGCGCGAGCAGTCGGGTTTTAAGAAACTCGCTAGCAGACGCTGCCTGCGTCGGCGTCGCGAGGCGAGAGAGGGGGGAGCGGAGGAGAGGAGAGAGGGGGGCGGGACGCGCATACGCAGTGGGTGTGTGGAGGCCGCGGGCAGGGATGCCTAGAGGAGAGAGGGGGGGGAGCGTAGGAGAGGAGAGAGAGGGGGGACGCGCAGTGGGAGTGGACGCCGCGGGCAGGGATGCCTAGAGGAGAGAGAGGGGGGAGAGGAGGTTTTTTATTTTTATTTTTTTTAAAGGGCTTGCGGATGCGCAGTAAGGGTGGTCACGCCGCACAACACCACCGGATTAAGCTTCGCCATAAGATGCTTCACATCTAAATACACCATCTCCCGCTAAAGGGAACCATGTGTAGATGTGAAGCAGCGGGCGCTAACGCTTACACTGTCGGCGGCGTTGACGCTGGCGGTCATCGCAGCGTTGCGCAGGAGAGAAAACTGGGGAGGCGCAAAGCAGGCAGTGATGGAGCAGTGTTTCCTACTGGAACATGCCAATCGCTGCTAATGGGCAATGAAAGACAGAAGACTCCGACTGGACACAGAGACCCGCACTTCGCTTTTAGTTAACGCGCACGCTGCGAATTTTTATTGTTCAACAACGCACAGGAGAAATCTCCCACCGGCACCACCTTGGAGGTCCAGATCCATTGCCATATATACGGGATGGCCAGTGAACGGTTGTGCAGCGCGAGCAGTCGGTTTTTTCAACCAAGAAACTCGCTAGCAGACGCTGCCTGCGTCGGCGTCGCGAGGGGAGAGAGGGGGGGAGCGTAGGAGAGGAGGGAGAGGGGGGGACGCGCATGCGCAGTGGGGTGTGGACGCTGTGGGCAGGGATGCCTAGAGGAGAGAGGGGGGAGCGTAGGAGAGGTGAGAGAGGGGGGACGCGCATGCGCAGTGGGAGCGCGGGCAGGGATGTCTAGAGGAGAGAGGGGGGGAGCATAGGAGGAGAGAGAGGAGGGGAGGCGCATGCGCAGTGAGGGTGTGGTTGCGGCGGGGAGGGATGTCTAGAGGAGAGAGAGGGGGGAGAGGAGGTTTTTTTTATTTTTATTTTTTTGAAAGGGTTTGCGCATGCGCAGTAAGGGAGGCCACGCCGCACACCACCACCGGATTAAGCTTCGCCATAAGATGCTTCACATCTAAAAGGCTCTAGAAAGGCCGCCCTTCCAGCTTTCGCTGTGACTGTGCTGCGCGTTCCGCGCAGGCCTGGCGGTTTTTCTTTCCTCTCTTAGAGCTTCCTTTGAGATTTTTGCAGTAGGCACACGTATTGAAGGCACGCCTACATTGCACATCCATCGTACCAACGTCGGTGGGTGTTCAGGTCACAGGCCTTATTATCCGCCAAATCACTGGGCGATACAGAAAAATGTACTACAACTAACCTTATTTCTCGAATGTTCTTCGCTAAAAGCTAAATGCCTTTACTTAAACTCAATCCTAGTACGAAGAAGAGGACGAAGAGAGCGCGTGGCGGCCGAGTTATTGCGCTGTACGCGCTAGGCGCCGCTTAGTTTTCCGGTCAAGTGAAACGGTGGAAAAGCTTCAACAGCCCCGCAGTTGAAAGTGATGCGTCCGAAACATGTCATACGCATCTGTCACAAGTGGCTACAGGCATTTACCACGTGGCTTCACGTATTATGCTTGAAGGATAGAAGTAGGTTAAATAATGGTACCTATTTGGGTTCTCGTTAAATGCAGCAGAGGCTGTCACCGAATAAAAGCCAATTTTACCATAAGATACCATACTCAATTAGAGCCATACATAAATAATTATCATCCCCAATTAAGGCCAATTTTACCAGCCCGTGTATTATTATGGTAAGTGTAGAGTCATTTCACCTTTTTTAAAACAACTGGCCTGATAGACCCCCTTTCCTGGCACAACAAAAAACATGTTTGAAATTGTGAAACATCGTTTAACAGGCAATACGTTTTAAACACTTCAACGGCAGCGTTTGAATCTATTCGGTAGAATACGTACATAACGACGACCAGTCGCACTTGGGCCTTTTAGCTATGAATATTTGATCGGGCTTAACATGAAATTCTCATGTTCAGTCGCTGCTCACCGTTTGATGTATTTCTTGGGCAAATACATTTCTTGGAGAAATACAGTGGAACCAGTTTCCTCAGCCCCAGCCGAATCGTGACTCAGCGGACTACATTCCCCACTACACACTGCTTACGCGAACAACACTTGCGTACAGCCCGAGTACATCTACCCCCACCCTTATCATTTTTGTCTTTGCCGCCCTGACTTCACCATTGTGCACGCCAATTTATCTGAATCGCCCCCCTCCTGTTCTTTGTTTCTCTTCCCCTGTTTGTGCACGTGTTTCTCTTCTCCAGATTGTGACTGGCGAGGGCGAGCAAGCGCACACAAACACACCGCTAATAGAACGCAAGTCACATGGTCGATACATACAGGATTTCATTTCGGTGGAGCGATATCGAAAGAGCATTGCAACAATTATCTCCCCTTTCAAGTGCGTAGCACTTTCTGGGCCCGACTTTTCGTCCATCCACTGTCTCGTGTCGCATAGTCATGCAGTGGTCAATGGTGACATAAACAAGGCTAAACATGCACAAAAATGGTACAAAATAAACTAATGAGGTCTGAAATAATATAACAAGGAATAACCAAGAACTAATCTCACTGTTTTACATAAAATGGCGAAAAATCATTTTGAAAGATCTCACTGATACCCGCACTGCTCAAGAGAGGGCGCCACATCCTCGAACAGCGCGATAACCAAGGAAATCGCTGGGTTACCCATGTTACCTACTTCCTCAACATCACGGTAGTGGTTCCTGCGTTATGCGCAAAATTTTGAAGGGCACTACGACCAATAAAGAAAGACATTAGCGCAGGTTTTAGCATGGGATTTACAACTACGCCAGGGCATACTCAAGAACGATGAAATAGCAGGGTTTTTAGATGTGAAGCATCTTATGGCGAAGCTTAATCCGGTGGTGGTGGTGGTAGTGGTGGTGGTGTGCGGCGTGACCACCCTTACTGCGCATGCGCATACCTTTAAAAAAAAATAAAAATAAAAAACCTCCTCTCCCCCTCTCTCTTCTCTAGGCATCCCTCCCCGCGGCAACCACACCCTCACTGCCCATGCGCCTCCCCTCCTCTCTCCCCCTCCTACGTTCCCCCCCCTCTCTCCTCTAGGCATTCCTGCCCACGGCGTCCATACTCCCACTGCGCATGCGTCCCCCCCTCTCTCACCTCTCCTACGTTTCCCCCCTCTCTCCTCTCTAGGCATCCCTGCCCGCGGCGTCCACACCCCACTGCGCATGCGCGTCCCTCCCCCCCCTCTCTCTCCTCTCCTACACTCCCCCCTCTCGCCTCGCGACGCCGACGCAGGCAGCGTCTGCTAGCGAGTTTCTTGGTTGAAAAAACCGACTGCTCGCGCTGCACAACCGTTCACTGGCCGCCCCGTATGTATGGCAATGGATCTTGACCTGCAAGGTGGTGCCGGTGTGAGATTTCTCCTGTGCGTTGTTCAACAATAAAAATTCGCAGCGTGCGCGTTAACTAAAAGTGGACTGCGGGTCTCTGTGTCCAGTCGGAGTCTTCTGTCTCTCATTGACCATTAGCAGCGATTGGCATGTTCCAGTAGAAAACACCGCTCCATCACTGCGTTCTTTGCGCCTCCCCAGTTTTCTCTCCTGCGCAACGCTGCGATGAGCACCAGCGTCAACGCCACCGCCAATGTAAGCGTTAGCACCCGCTGCTTCACATCTACACATGGTTCCCTTTAGCGGGAGATGGTGTAATTTTTTTATGCAAAACGCTTCGCTGCTTTCACAAGGCGGTGTTGCTTCTTTACCGCTGATTTGCCAGAACAGGTCTACAGAAAGGTCGAGTCTACACGAAAGTGAGTGGGGTGACTGGTAGGTGACTCGTGGGTGACTGAAAGGTGAAAACCATTTTTGTAAGGGTGAATGCACTGCAGCGTGTGGAACTTCTCCGCAAGTCAGAGGCGTTCGCACAAGCCCGTCGTCCTCAAAAAGCACTAGATTGCCTTCACTAATTTGTGGGCCGACGGGAGATACGGACGGCGCTGTAGTAACACCTACACGCACAGTGGCCGATGATGCAGTCCTGCATATTAACGCGATAGCGTTAAAGAGCTCGTGTCGCAGAAATTCCGGCGTCGGTGCCGGCGTGGTTGGTTGCGAGCGAAAAATCGCCATCCTTGTCCGTGACCGAAAAATCGAGAAAGATGCAAATAAAATAAATATAAAAAAAATCTTCCCCATCTCCCGCTAAAGGGAACCATCTGTGGATGCGAAGCAGCGGGGAGATGGCTACCTTGAGCGGGAGAAACAGCCGCTCCCGATTCGCGGCAGCGGCCCGGGCGCTCATCGCGGCGCTGCACAGGAGAGAGATTGAGGCGCGCGCGCTCCGTCATTTTCGTACCGCGGAACTACCGTGGTGCCCACAGTGGAGTATGCAGCTGTCACACCACCTGTCGTGCGCGCCGCTCCGTAGAGGATTCCTAGAGGAAAGGACGGGGGGGGGAGCGTAGGAGAGGCGAGAGAGGGGAAGGGTACGTGCATGCATTGTGGGGGTGTGGGACGCGGGAGCCGCTCCGTAGAGTAGAGGATTTCTAGAGGAGAGAGGATGCGCTGTGCGGATGTGGGACGCCGGAGCCACTCCGCAGAGTATTCCAAGATGATTCCAAGAGTAGAGGAAGGGGGGTGAGCGTACGCAGAGCGGACGCGAATGCGCTGTGGGGGGTGTGGGACGCGGGGGGCCGCTCCGTAGAGTAAATGATTCCTAGAGGAGAGAAAGGGGGTGAGCGTAGGAGCGAGAGGGCGACGGGACGCGCATGCGTGGTGGTGGTGTGGGAAGGAGGGACGGACTAAGCCCCCTCCAAACACATGCAAGCAAGATCAAGGAATGGGGTCAACCTGGGCGAAAGCCACCACCTGCCTAGCCATTGCTGAGCAGCCCCTCTGTGCTCTCGGCCATGACTCAAGGAATGGGGTCAACCTGGGCGACAGACACCACCTGCCTAGCCATTACTAAGCAGCCTCTCTGTGCTCCCGACCATGACTTTGATGAT
Organism: Rhipicephalus appendiculatus; assembly: GCA_030522465.1. Lineage (NCBI taxonomy): Eukaryota > Metazoa > Arthropoda > Arachnida > Ixodida > Ixodidae > Rhipicephalus > Rhipicephalus appendiculatus. Next base: position 15,917 of record JALIZH010010828.1, on the reverse strand, counting down.
TGTAGAAGGGTTGACGGCCTTCATATTACTACAGTGTTCTGGTTCGCATAATGGGTGCTTCCCTACTTCATGAAAGTGGCCGGACGCGGGACGCGGGACACGGGACGCGGGACGGGGGACGCGGGACGGACAGAGCCCCCGAGCATAAAAGATGCTTCGCATCTAAAACTTACCCATCTCCCCCTAAAGTGAATCATGTGTGGATGCGAAGCAGCGGAGAGATGGTTAGATTGAGCGGAAGATTGTGTAATTTTATTGAGAGGATGAATGAGAATGTAAAAAAAATTGACGGCAGATCCACGAGGTGAATGATGATGAGATTGGGCGAAGCTCCTGGAAGTAATCATCGGTTAAACCGTGAAATTTCTTCCGTTAATTCGCCCGATAAAAATGACGTGAAACGATTGATTAAATGTTTTATCAAACTTTTATTGCTGGTTTCCGTTGTCCTTTCATTATGACCGCTTTGTGGTCGGTGAAATGTAAGCTAAGTGGTTCTTGCACTGGTTGCAGCGGCATCCTTATCCATACGAGCACACACCGACGGCAACGAGCATCGTCAACTACAAACCTCAATCGCGATATGGTTTTGATTATAAAACCATTGCTTTAGAAAACACCTGGCGTCTTTCGTTAAGCAGCTGGCGTCTTTTCGTTTTGCTTTAGAAACATCTGGCGTCTTTTTCGTTTTGCTTTTAGAAAACATCTGGCGTCTTTCGTTGGTTTATTTCATCAATCAACGGCGTTTTGAACAAAATTTTTATTGTTTAATCACGCACAGGAGAAATGCCAATGGCTGCTAATGGGGAATGAGAGACAGAAGAATTCGGCTTTTAGTTAACGCGCACGCTGCGAATTTTTTATTGTTCAACAACGCACAGGAGAAATCTCCCACCGGCACCACCTTGGAGGTCAAAGCGTAAGACTGGTTACGCACTACGACTACGACTACGACGAGGGACGAACGGGTGCCGCTTTAAGGAGCTTCGCCCCTAAAAGAAGAGGGAGAATGCCATGGTTGCGTGTTTATTTAGAGAACGTATGCGATTCCTAGCGTCGGTGCACGGGGCGTTTTCAAGACGACGGCCTTGTGGTCGGTGAAGTGTAGCGTCAAGGGTTGCTTTTCCAGAGCTTTCAATGTGATATTTGCGAAATGGCGACACCGCCGGCAGGACGTTCTGTTTCTTCAGTACACATGATGGCTTCGTAGTCGTCGGTCTTGCGGCGTTCCACGTTTCAGTGAGACAGAGCACGTCAGCTTTGGTTAGCACGCGATCACGTTCGATGTCTCTGGCGTGTGCGTTCAGGAACCGGCTGTTTAGCAGTGCTATAGTGAACTCCATTTCGGGGCCGACCGTCTTCTCGGGAAGTGCGGAGGTAACGCTAAGTGACGGTGTCGAGACGTTGGAATTCATCGATCATGTTCTTGTACACGTTGTGTGGTGGAAGCGATGGTTACCGGCAGCGTTAGTCAGGTAGAGGTTCTGAATATTGGTGCACCTGCATCAGGCAACGTAGACGAGTTTCTGTGGGTGCGTCTTCGAGTATTCGTATACGATGGAAGGGTAGGTTCCCCCCCTGGGACTTGTGTACGGTTATGGCGCTCACCTGGACCAGGGGAAATTGTGTTCGTTTGCACGTGACACCGCTGTTGCGGTGGATCGGCAACGTGACGTGGCGCAGATCTGTGGGTATCCACGTCGTGTCAACGTCATAGCCCAAACGTTTCGCCTCGCTCACTGCGTGGTTGGAGCGAAGTCAAGCGAGCTTTCCCCGTTGTAGGAACGTCGAACTGTAACCACAATCGTCTGGGAAACACGTCTTCTTCGCCTAGATGGGATTGCTGTACGACTCTTCGTTCACACAGATTTAGGGTTCCCACTGCGCCGTTTACGAGACCGTCGATGACCTCTATATTAGCCGTTATCATGTAGGGCTTGTCGTAGACTAGTAGCATTTGCTTGGGTAGGTTAGCGAATTCTGCTTTAGACATCTTGCCCACCTTCTCCTTTGCCTTGTCCATGGCTGGCTTCTTTCGTTGCGCAACCCAGGAAGGTGTCCTGGGCTCGCACGACTTGATGTTGTTGTCGGAGCAAGTGGCCGCCACGGAGGTGTTGAATGTTGACGTCTTCGTTACTGTAGAAGAGGCGCACTGCCCCTGGGGCGCCTCCTCCGCGTTAAGAAAGCGACTCTCCAGCAAAGCCACTTCGCTGTCGTGGAGAGCCCTTCCGTCTCCTATCTTGGTCAGTAGACTCGAGAAGGAGGTGTCGGCTTGCCTAACAACCTGGACTAAAGGGAAGTAGTCCATGTAGAGCCATTTGATTGTTGTTCCCAAAAGCCCTCCCGTCATTGCTAAGCAGCCACTCTGTGCTCTCGGCCATGACTCTGGTGAATGTAGTGGTAGTTGTCGACCTTATTGTATACAGTGTTCTGGTTCGCATAGTGGGCGCTTCCCTACTTGATGGAAGTGACCGGACGCGGGACGCGGGACACAGAACGCGGAACGGACATAGCCCCGAGCATAAGATGCTTCGCATCTAAAATTTCCCCATCGGGAACCATGTGTGGATGCGAAGCAGTGGGGAGATTGCTGGCTTGAGCGGGAGAAAAGTCGCTACTCCCGTTTCGCGGCAGCGGCCCGGGCACTCATCGCGGTGCTGCACAGGAGACAGAATGAGGAGCGCATGCTCCGTCATTTTCATACCGCGGAACTACCGTGGCGCCCCTTGCGGAGTATGCAGCTGTCGCACCACCTGTCGTGCGCGTCGCTCCGTATAGTACAGGATTCCTAGAGGAGAGAACTGGGGAGACCGTAGGGGAGGAGAGAGAGGGGGGAGGGGACGCCTATGCGCTGTGGTGGTGTGGGATGCGGGCGCCGCTCCGTAGAGTAGAGGATTTCTAGAGGAGAGAAAGGGGGGGACCGTAGGAGAGGAGAGAGCACCTGTCGTGCGCGCCGCTCCATAGAGTAGAGGTTTCCCAGAGGAGAAAACGGGGGCGACCGTAGGAGAGGAGAGAGAGGGGGGAGGGGACGCGCATGTGCTGTGGAGGTGTGGGACGCGGGCGCCGCTCCGTACAGTAGAGGATTTCTAGAGGAGAGAAAGGGGGAGCGTAGGAGAGGAGAGAAAAAGGGGGAGGGGACGCGCATGCGCTGTGGGGTTGTGGGACGGGGGGACGTGGGAAGGAGGGACGGTAGAAAGCCCCCGCAAGCACATGCAAGCACGATAAAGGAATGGAGTCAACGGGACGCGGGCGCCGCTCCGTAGAGTAGAGGATTCCTAAAGGAGAGAAAGGGGAAAGAGTAGAAGAGGAGAGAGAGGGGGGTGTGGGACACGGGAAGGAGGGACGGACAAAGCCGTCGCAAGTACATGCAAGCAAGATCAAGGAATGCAGTCAACGAGGGCGACAGACACCACCGGTAGTGCGTGTTATTCATTGCTTGCACCCACCACATGCCTAGCCATTGCTAAGCAGCCACTCTGTGCTGTCGGCTATGACTCTGGTGACTGTGGTGGTGGTTGACGGCCTTATTGTACTAAAGTATTCGGTTCGCATAGTGGGTGCTTCGCTACTTTATGAAAGTAGCCGTACGCGGGACGCCGGGACGCGGGACGTGGGAGGGACGGACACAGCCCCGAGCATAAGATGCTTCGCATCTAAAAATCACAGCATATCCACGAAGTGAATGATGATGAGTAGGCGAAGCTGTCCGGGGATCATTCGGGTAACAATGAATCGCCCCGTACATTGCCCACTCGATCATGCAATGTCGTGACACGTCGCGACGCGAGCCCTCGCCGCCTCTGGATCGGCTTGCCGGCGTTCCGCGCCGCTGCAGCTGCGCGAGCCCTCACCGCCTCTGGATCAGCTTGCCGACGCTGCCGTGCCGCTACAGCTTCGCGAGCCTTCAACTCCTGGTCGGCTTGCCGGTGCTGCCGTGCCGCTGCAGCTTCACGAGCCCGCAAATCTGGCTTGAGAACCCGCGCTGCAGCCGCTTTGCGAGCCCTCCGCTCCGCCGCCACCTTGTCTTCTTCGTTGTTCATAGCAGTAGCAGTAGTAGGTAGTAGTTGTATCCAAGCGCACTGAGCGACGACCGTCAAAAGAGAGAGGAAGCGCGTCGAGAGCCGAGAGTGGAGCAAGCGCGCTGGAGAGTGGGGCGAGCGCCGCAGAGCCATCTAGTGGGCTACATGCAAATCAAATGAGAGCACAGCTGCGCCTCTAGAGGGAGCGGCAAGCACTAGCGTGGCTACACCGGGGGGGAAGTGATGTACAAGGCTCGACCTTAAGGAGCTTCGCCCCTAAAAGAGAATGTGCTCTGGAACGCACTTATTGTTCATCGTCATCAGCGTCATCGTCATCATCATGGCGTATAATGGTTACCTTGCATCTGCTGTGTCGTGATGACAGCGTTATCGTCATCGCACTAGCGTGGCTTACGCCGCATTCCGTGCTACACCGAGTGACACCGGGGGGAGTGATGGACAAGCCTCGACCTTAAGGAGCTTCGCCCCTAAAATTTTTGGGTCCGAGTGAAGATCGAACCCAGGCCGTCTGGGTGGCAAGCAGGTGTTCTACCACAAAGCCACGCGTCTGCTTGGAAATGCTGCGAAAATAACATCCTCTGCTTGGAAATGCAGAGAACATAACGTTTATGCTTTACAAACACACGCGTCCTGTTTACAAGCGTCACAATGCAACATGTAATATCGCAGTAATAATGTGTGGTAGAAGCGTACATTACCATCGGGCGTCAGAATATGTGAATATCATAACGACATCGTGGTTTAAAGCACACCACCCATTACAAAAGGCAGATACGTTACTGCGCTTATTCCCTTAAGACCACTCAGTGGGCGCATAGCAAGTTCAGAAACATTTCACGCGCATAGTTGCTCGTAATTTAAAGCATGCTACCCATCACATAGATGCACTAAGTGATTGAAGTACGCACTAGGGACAGGACAGGACGTTTTCGGCGAGAAACCTAAATCAACCGACAAGTGGTAGGCATTAGCGAACTGTAAATGAGCATTTTCCTATCGGTTGCGCGTGCTTCAAAAAAAAATTCACAGCATATCCACGGGGTTAATGATGATGAGTGGGGCGAAGCTCCCGAGGGAATCATCGGTAAACCGTGAATGTTCCGTGAATTCTGCCCAGTACATCATCAACGTGAGATCGGGCGCGTTTATACTAAAGGATCGATGAGAGTCATGGCGACTTGCAGCTCACTTTAATTTTACATGTACGCTGTGAATTTTTATTGTTTAATCACGCACAGGAGAAATCTCACACAGGCGCTACCTTGGAGGACAAAATCCAGTGCCTATATATACGGGGTGGTCAGTCAATGGTTCTGCAGCGCGAGCAGTCGTTTTTTTCAATCAAGAAACTAGCAGGCGCTGCCTGCGTCAGCGTCACGAGGCGAGAGGGGGGGGGGAGGCAGAGCACGTCCTCCGCGGTGACACGCATCTGCAACGCAGCGAGCGCCTTCGCACCATCTATTGATCAATTCACGTACTGCGGCACCGCAGCGGCATCTCGCATTTTGAATTCGTCAGCTATGCTGCGCTAGCCCCATCTACTGATATCCCGTCACACTAGCCTTTACCATGTATCTCTATGGAGCGAGCGCCACAAACGCCATCTAGTGAGCACTTCAGAAACTAGACATGGCTATCTACTACTACTACTACATACTACATACTACAGAGGAGGGACAGACCCACACCCTAAGGAGCTTCGCCCCTAATAGTGCTGGAATTCCTGCGCTTGAACGCTTCTAATATAGGTTGTCGAACGAGAGCTCGGTTTTGCTCTCGGTTTTGCTTGCCTTGGCAACTAGACAGCAGCGTTTGTAGCAGCAGCTACCGCATCTACAATTTGCACCACAAGACAATACAGAGAGTCTATTCGGCCGTGGGCGCTCTCGGTACGAACGCGCAGTGTACTTGGATGTAGTCAGTCCCTCTGACGTAGGCCACACGAAAGACTTAAATATTCAGCGGCCCTGGAGTGAGTTAAGGGCGTCGTCAATTCGTGGCATCGTATATACATCTTTGCGCGTGATCTTATTGAGGGCTCTATACCCAATCGATGCAAAGTCGTACGGAGCCGTCCTTCTTCCGGACCAGCATAACATGCGACGACCAGGGACTTGACGATCGCCAGATGATGTCGCGTTTTAGCATGTCCGCGACGTTGTCCTCGATGATTTTGCGCTCGACGGCAGATACGCGGTACGATCGGCAGCGCATGATCGAGTTGCCATCGGTTTCGATGCGGTGCACTGCGACGGCAGTGCGCCCCAGATGCTTGGAGGGGATGTCAAAAGAAGCACCCTGTTTTTGCGAAGTAGTGCCAAGAGATCTTCTTTTTGCACCGCAGGGAAGATCAGGATTGATGGTGGCTCTGAAAGTTGTTGTCGTCGTCTGGTCGTCGTTAGTAGCAGGCGACAGTGATGCATTTGTGAGAAGAGGCATCAAGGCAAGAGGTTCTGTGTCAGCGAAGCAGGCCACTACGGTACCTTGGGGCGGAACAAGTGGCGACGATGTAGGGTTACGTGCAGTGACCAATGCTCTGCTGTTATAAAACCTGACCAAGCTAGGCGCAATTACAATCCCACCGGATATTCCAGCGATCGCACGGAGCGAGAAAAACACATCACCATTAACGATGCTTACCGGACGTCAACATCAGGATATTGTCGTGGCCATGCGGAATGGTACAATCGGTTGCCGTGACGAAACGCAGTTGGCCAGCGTCGTCTGCAGATGAAAATTCTGTGTCCGTCATACGAACGACTCGCTGATGACAAGTTATCACGGTCGACACTGAAGAAAGAAAGTACCATCCTTAAAATAAGTGAGTGTGTGCATGAAGACCGCACGAGAAACTGAGTCTGATTGAGAATGTCATCGATAAAAACTGGCGCTGTGCACACACCAACGGGCCGAACTGGAACTGCATTGGCACAACGTAGAAGAAGTCCAGTATACGGCGTTTTCACCTTTCGCAAACGAGAACGCATTTCAATACTAATGACGGAAAGCGCTGCATCCGTGTCCACCAATGCTTCAGTCCATACACCTTCAACACATACGAACAGTACATTTGAGGGACGCTGGCGAGGAGTTTCACTAAGCCCAAAAGATGCAGCTTTCCCTCCCGAAGCAGAACTATTTAGTTTTCTGGGCGATGGCCCGGGCTCGAAGTAGCTGGTGGAAGGGGAGAAGAAAAGCGGCGCATCGGTGACGGAGAGCAGTGACGTGGGAAACGGGAAGTTCCGGCTCCGTCAAGGCTCTGTCGAGATGGTGAGCGGCGTTCATAACGTTGGTAGGTGCGATTGTGTTGAGGAACCTGACCGAAAAAGCTCGTCTGTTTCATAGAAGACGTAACCTCGTTTTTCATCCTGTTGACGGCGTCGGCAAAACCGGGAAATATGGCCACGGACTTCGCAATAATAGCATAGTGGTCGGGGTGGGCGCTAGGCGTTCGTGGAGGCAAAAGTTTCAATGAACCATGGATTGCGGGTGCGTGGGATGGTGTCTGTTGAGGAGGCGCTATGGCCGCCACCTGAGCGTCCGTTGGTGCCGGCGCAGGGTCAGGCCTGGGAACTTCCGCACACGTGATGGCAACAAGTTCTTCTCTGATGGTGTGGCGCAGATGGCTGTAAGGAGGCGTCGTGTGGAGCTCAAGTAGGCAAGACGCAGCTTGTGCTTGGAGTTCCTCCCGTATGATGGAACGAATCAACGCGTGTAGATCGCTGCCATTTGTTGCACTCAGATGGGATGTGTCAGGATGCAAACGTAGCAGATGGAGCTCATCAAGGCGCTGACACGTGGCGACGATTTCCGATACTGTAGCGGGGTTTTGCACTGCAAGGGATGTTGAATGCTGCAGCACCAATGCCTTTGAGCAGGTGGCGTACCCTGTCAGTCTCCGTCATTGAGCTGTTCACGCGGCGACATAGGGCGAGGACAGCTTCTATGAGAGAAATGTACGACTCACCGTTTTGCTGAACACCCTCCGCTAACTTCTTTTTCGCGATGTCTGAGCGGATTGAAGGGTTGGCGGAGATCTGTCTTACCTGGCGCTTAAATGAGCTCCAATCAAGAAACTCCCAGTGGTTAAGGGCACTCACGTGGTCATACTCTTGCAACCAGTCTTCAACGTCGTCTCCACGAAGGCCAGCGAACACCGGTGGATCTTTCTGAGGTGTGGTGACCAAGCAGGAAGGGGTCCAAGTAAGGGCAGGCCGTCGTGGATAGTCCAGCGTTAGAGGGCTCGTCTTGCGACATTGCCGAGTGCTGTTGGTGCAAACGGCGACCTGAACGGAGCTCCAGGGGTGTATTGGAGTAGAAGGCGTTAAGGGACCTGTAGAGCCAGAGGACTGAGGAACCGGACAGCAGAATCCACCACTTGTGAGACAACGTTCAAGCCGCAACACTCTTCTTTATTCGCACTCGAGTCTGAGCCCCGCTGCTCAGACCCAAACGATGATGATGATTATTTACAGGTGAATAGAGGAAGAGCAGAAATAATGGTTACAATATATATATATATATATATATTGTAATGAAGAGAAGTAGACAGAGCGCCCGTACGCTAGGCCGGCTGTTCCATTCTGTTCTGAGCCAGAGACAAGCCCCAACCCCACAACCCAGTTCTTCTTCGACTTCGGTCATCACACTCGGCCACACTGCTTCGGTGCGCATCATTAAAAAAACACAGGAAATGCGGCTTATCAGTTCTTCCGAAGCTCTCTCTTCTTAAGACGAGACACGTGAACGGAAAAATTGTTTCTCTTCCGTTTGTCCACACTGGTTTCTCATGCCGGATATCGTACACGCCACGTGTTCTCACCCAGCCTTTCAGTGATGACGAAGGGTCCTTCGTACTTCGCGTAAAGCTTCTTCCCAGGCGACTGCGTGCATCGTTCGACCCACACTTCGTCCCCTACATAGTATTGTGGTGCTGGTCGGTGGCGGCGGTCATAGTACCGTTTCTGGGCCTTTTGCGCGTTTGCTGTTTTCTGGCGTGCCTTAGCCCGGATGACGCGGCAGGTGGTCTGTCTTGAAGCGGTACGTCCGACTTTTAATGGGGAGAACGAGACACAGAGACAACGCCCGTACGCTGGGCCAGCTGTTCTTTATCTATCCTCGTCTTCTTCTGCCCTCAGCTCGCTGCCCACGCGCTAGCCGAGCCCGAGCCATAGTGCCGCTCTTAGTCATCACAATATATATATATATATATATATATATATATATATATATATATATATATATATATATATATATCACTTGATCCATCCTTAGTCCCTCTTAAAGGTACTTTCCGGCCGCTTACTGTGCGTTAGCTTAGGTAGGCGTGTATTATCTATCATGCGGACGCAACCCACGTGCAGCGAGGCTGCGCTACTGTAGACGCAAAAGGGTGCACTCACCTTGCTAGCGTCCAACGGTACTAAGAGCCCTACGAGCAGAACGTGAGACACCACATCGTGGGTCAGCAAGTACGGTGACGAGAAGTTAGCCACAGTTCTTGAAACACAAAATGCAAGAAAAGAAACCGACACAGGTACGCGGAAAATTCGTGCCTGCCATAATAGCGACACGGAAGGCAAATACGTGGCATTGATTACTGAGCACCATGGTCTTGCATAGCCTTTTCCTATAATATTATCTGGCTTTTTACGTCTCAGAACCACGATATGATTATGAGAGACGCCGTAGTGTAGACCTCAAGAAATTTCGACCACTTGGGCTTCTTTAACGTGCACTGACATCGCACAGTACACAGGCCTCTGGCATTTCACGTCCATCGAAATGTGACCGCCTTGGTCGGTATCGAGCGCGCTACCTTCAGGTCAGCAGCAGAACACCATGACCAGTGCTCCGGCGAGGCCGACTACATCGCCTTTTACCAAGCCCAGCGTTACTGTGCTGTCCAGCAAATGCCATGGCTCAATTTTTTCAGCCTATGTGGAAAACGAGGAGTGCATGATGATTAGCTGTACTGTTGATAAGGCTATCTTTCATTTGCGCAAATAAAACAGCACGAAAGACGGGACGAAAGACACAGTACGACAGAACCAGTCCTGGTCCTGTCGTACTGTGTCTTTCGTCCCGTCTTTCGTGCTGTTTTATTTTCGCAAATGTCGCACCAACTTGCCCAGACAAAAGCACTGCTAAGCTATCTTTCAGTTTGCAAATATCATCAGTTTTGCTGGTAAGTTGTTTACTGTTTTACCAATCCATGTCCTTGAACGATACGGACCTTTGTCTTACTGTACTACTTCTTCTATATGGAAAGGAACTTCCTGACGAGAAAATTTTTACATCGTTTGTTTTATGCTGATATCGCTTCACGCTCTTACCGTATGCCTGCTCAGTGACTACCTAGTCGAGTGTGCAGCATTTTACTAGGCGCTTGGGATTGTTCTGTTGCAGTTTGTTCGGTCAGAATCTGCGAAGCTGCAATGAATGAATATTAGCTCACAAATAAAAATGTATCGTACGAAAATATTTATTACACTGCTCAATGTGATCTGGTCGTTTTATTAGATGAATTTAAAGAATGAAGGAAATGGTTTTTCACGACCGCCGACAATGAGAGGCAGGGATGAAGTATTTTATTATTTGGTTCATGAAAGTGTACACTGTTTTTCTTTTTTATGACGGGTGGTGCTTCTGCGCTGGCTACCAAAAAATTAAGTCAGCTTCGCACTAGGGGTGCCAATCTCGAAGGAAGCGCGGAGCTGGGCGGCCTCCCTTGTTTCTCTTTATTTTTCTCTTCCTTTCTCTTTTCCCACTTCTCTATGTTGTTCCTCTCTTTTTAGCATTGTTTCCTACTATATATTTCTTTATCTCAGCATCTTTTTTTTCTGTTTCTCGCTCTTCCTATATTTTATTGCGATAGCAATTACATGGACACTCTCGGCTGATTTTTGCCGTCGCCGTCATGTCCCGGATATGTATATTTCGATATAGAAAAGCCATAAAAAATCAGTAGAAAAAATTCCAAAGCATCTGACCGGGGATTCCAACCAGCGACCCCTCGGTCCGTAGCCCGCTGCGCTAGACAACATAGCCACGTGCCATTTTCCCCCTTTAATGCATCGAATCAACACCGGTAATTATTGTGAACCGCGCACACCCTAATTCGTCACATTAGAATTACCTTAACATACACAACACCCATATTGTTCCAAACGGTAGGAGGTATTACAAAAGTCATTTCAAAAGTCAGGCAAACACACACAAGCGTCCAGAAGGGTAAGCCACTCCGGAACGGGGTCAAAAGTCTCAACAACACTGCGCACTTGAGCAGCTTCGCCTCTGAAGAGAGACCTGGTCGTTATAACGGCGAGCTATTTATATGCACCATTTACCGTTCGCGAAGAAAAATGACTGTTTTTACTCGGTAGTGAGGCTTCCCAGTTCCTGTGGCGCATACCCGACCGATTTTTTTGTTTCGCCGGACAAGGAACGATTTCCTATGCAGCGCCGCTGTTAAGAAAGCAGCCTTTAAAAACGAACAAGTCGATAGGTGCCGTGACCGCCACTTCTGGGAATTCACCTCTTGCAACGTAGGTGCCGCTAATAACAGGAAGATCAAATATCTCGTGGTCTTCAGATCCTTTGAAACCTAATGTACGGGCCGTTGTGTGGTGCTGACATTGATGCATGGAAACGAAGCTCGAGGTCTCTCTGGAATTCAAATGAAAGGAACATATCTTAGAGCAATCAACAACAAATGTTTCTAAAGCTTTCTACGCATTATCACGATGGTGTTCTGCACAACTTAGAGACATCTGTCACCTGAAGGTATCGCAATGTTGCGCGTCACAAGAAGATGATGTGATATTGCATATTTATTTATTTATTTATTTATTTGTTTATTTATTTATTTATTTAGAGTGACAAACGCATTGCATGAAGAGGGATCCCGTACTCTTCAAAAAAAAAAAAAAAAAAAAAAAAAAAAAAAAAAAAAAAAAAAAAAAGCCCGAAAGTGAAGCGGCTATATTCGGGTGGAGCGCAGAAACATACCTTCCCCCCTCCCTCCCCCCCCCCACCATCGCGCCCTATCTTGTTCACGAGGAGTTTCATTACCGCTGCTGGGAAGTACACCTGAGTTGTAATTTTTTTCTCACTGAATTTTCTTCTAGACAATAGGTACAGCGTTGGGATGGGATGAACCATACGTAAGTACACTTTCAAATTATGACCACCACAATGACCGATTTATTATCTGTGTCACCACCAATGTGCGAGAGTAAGATTCCGGCCCCTTTTACGTCGCTCCAACCGCTGCGACGCCGACTGGATCGGCACAATGCGAAACCAAGTCTATGGTGATGAGTATCATCATGCTTAGTAACTGATCAAGTTCGGAAGAGAAAACGTTTCCATACCTTCTGGGACTCTCCGAGCGTCAACCTGTACTTCTGCAGCATTCTCGCAACTGTGTACATAATTTCTAAAAGTGCCAGGCGCTCTCCTACGCAGTTTCTCGGTCCAACACCAAAAGGTTGGTAGGCGATGGATGCCCTGGAGGCTGCGTTTCCGGCGACAAATCTAGATGAAGCGACAAGTGGTAGGCATTAGGGAAACGTAAATGACTACTTTCCTATCGGTGTCACGTGCTTCAAAAGTAGTGCTGATGAGGAAAAAACAGATTGTCATGCTTGGACCATGCGAATAGAAGTTTGACGAGAGATTGCGCGGTTTTGCTTGATTTGGCTAGTAGACAACAGCTTTTTTAGCAGCCAGCACCACATCGACGATTGCACCTTAAGACAACACCGAGACTCTGTTCGGCCCCTCGGTGCTTTCGGTGGTGGTGGTGAAAAGCATTTAATAACGAAAGAGAAGTGTAGAACCTGGTTAGAGGTCCCTACAGATTAGGTGAAGTCTCTATTCCGGGACCCCATTGGTGTCAACGCGCATTGAACTTAGATGTAGCCAGTGCCTCCGGCGGTGGCTACACGAAAGGCTAAGCTTCATCCGTGTTCTTTTTCGCGGACACTGACCTTGGCTAAGTTTCAAGGTCACATTCGCGGAATGAGGCGTTTTCTCGGTTTGTACCTGGATGAGTAGAAGTATTGCTGTAAAAAGTCAGTTCTAGTATCGATTGTGTTAATTGTGTTCAGCTAATGACCGAACGAAAATTCATTGACTTCTTACGAAACGTATTCTTTTCATTCAATGCATTAAGTTAACAACGAGCAGTATACTTAAGGACAGGTATATTGCACATAAATTGCTAACAATCAGGCACCATGAAAAAATGAACAGAGAAGCACGCTCGACTGCTGCTGATGCGCTCTTGTGTCGTCATGTCTGTATGCATTTGTACGACGGGTTCTTGTTAAGTAACAAATAGCATTTCATGAACAAAAAATAGTTTGAAATTTCAAAGAAGGATACGCGAGGAAAACGGTGTGTGTGTGTGTTATTAAATTTGGTATAGAAGTTGTGTGTTTCTGTTTGGATATGATAAGTTGCACATGATGCGACAACATCATCTCATTATCGGTAAATAGCTAACTGAATAAGACGTAATGTTTCTTATGCTCTGCGTGGCAGAAACACCAATCTGAGAATCGATATATTGGGGGGCGCCCCTAGATGGTGTGCAAAAGATGGGGGGCGCCCTTATGATCAAAGCTAATCTCCGGAATAATTTTGATCAATTCGCGTTCGGAAAGGAGTCCGGTATCCAAGTGCACTAGAGTTTTCTTTGATCCCTCAAAAATACACGCGGAACCAGGTTGCTAGGTCAAAAAGGCAAAAGAGAGCCAAAAAGAAAAGGATAAACAAGGTAAAAAAGAAGTCAACTTGAGCCAGACGCTGTAAAAGTAGCCAAAAATAGTCACTCGTCTGTGAAAAGTGATTCGTTGTTATTTATATGACAAAGTCCTTTCGTTTGAGATGCAAGTAAATACGGAATGAACATTATCAAATCAGAATTCCTCACATTCAATCATTATTTGATGAACTTAATCATATTGTGCAGGACGACGAAGTCGCAAAAATGATTGCGCGTCATTTTCCTAAGAGGACCAGAGGTGACAGTATTGTGACGACAATTAAATGCATATGACATGAATGCGCTCCAAAATCACAGTTGCTTCGATGAGGGCATAAAGTAGTCGCAGGGAATGACACAAACTGTTCTTGGGATATGCAATTTTAAATAGGGAATTTTAGAAAAGCCTACGCAAAGCTTCGTGTTACCATTTGTCGCCACTGCGCGTAGGCTAACCTCTTGCGGGCCCTCGTTAAATGACGGAAATAGCGGGCGACCGCAACGATAGCCAACTTAGCGTAGGTTATTGTGAAACTCCCTAATATCTACGAGGGCAAAGCGCTTTCAATCACTCTGTTCACTTACAATTGCGGTTCGAAGACGCGTACAGCAGTAGTCAGGGGTGTTGCCAGAAATTTTTTTTGGGGGGGGAGGCGAGGGGTTCAACCATATTTTATGTATGTTCGTGCGTGGGTTTCTATGTGTGCGTGTATATTTACACATGAAGAGTTGAAAAATTGCAGGGGGGAGGTTTACCACTCCTCCCCCTTCTGGCTATGCCAGTGATTTAGGTGGTCTGCAATATGAACCCCCGTGAAGCAACTTTCTCATAGTCCAGGCCACATACCGAGCAGCCTTGACGTTCGTTTAATGCAAGTGCCGAATTCAATTTGAAGGGCTGGAAACAGGTCTTTGCAGCCATGTGTTCGAGCCACATACTGGAACTCCAGCGGCTGCAACGTTACCGGATATTCTTAATTTGTCTGATATCAATAGGAACAGAAAAAGCAAGCAGACATTGTCCAAGTAGCAGACATTTTTTTCTTGCGCTACCAGCCTAATAAATTAGCCAAATTGGCACAAAGCTGCCAAACCTGCCAACCCTGCCGCCGATGCCGATATAAAGGCCGTAAGGACGAGCTGAGCGCCTGCGTGATTGCGTAATTTTACCGGAATGTCGTCATTCGAAACTCGTACCTCTCGGGGTCAAACTTGTGGGGTTCGGGCCAGTAGCGATGGTCCATGTGTATATGCATCGTTGGAGCCATGATCGAAGTGCCGGCTTTGTACTTGACGCCATTGTATTCAAAATCATTGATGGCACGCCTTGTGGTAAACCTGGACAGAGAGATTGCAAGGGTGACGGACATTTTGCGGATCGGGTTTCATTCAACACCTTTATAACACGGTGATTCCCACGCCCGAATTTTCATGACGTGGGCTCTTTAACGCTATCGCATTAAAAGAGAACCCAATGGTCGCATCAAGGTGGTGCATGGGCATAGATTCTGGTTGCAAAATGGAAAGAGAGTGGTCCCATAGCAGCTATATTGCGGAATCCTTGCTCAGTGCTTTGCCATATCTTTGTGTAACTGAACTCTTAAAATGCTTAGCGCTTCTTGTCTTGGAATGCCAACAACAAAGCCAAGATAGAAGAATTTAGCATTTAACAATAAATAACACGCCCATTTGAGCCCGCCATCGGTAAAAGAAAATGTCACATTCTACTGCAGCGAGAAACAATTTACTCGGAACCTAGGTTTTCGCAGATGTAAAGGAATTTAAAAACTCACACTTTCGCGTAAACACGAAGCTATTAATGTGATAGCAAAAGATTGGAATGCTATACGAAGGCTAGCAGCTAACTTCCTCAGAAACCGATCTGGCGTAACTCTAAAACATGCTGGCGCAAGAAAATACGGCCGCTCCAGCAAGTGATGCGGCTGTCCTGTAGTCTGTCGCACCAAGGCGAAGTAAGCAGTGCGAGCACAGCACGTACAAGCGTATGACTTGTTTACTGATGTCTGCAGCCCTCGCGAGCTTTCACTCGCACATTGAACGTACGAAACGCGTGGCGGTGTTCGTGCTTTAGGCTTTATACGGAA
>JALIZH010010825.1:0-61272 GCA_030522465.1 Rhipicephalus appendiculatus | reverse complement strand
CACGCCTATGCCGGTACCCCAAACTAATGACAGCAGCGCAAGTGCGGAGTAAATAGGGCATCCCATATCATAATACCCCTGTCACACGAGATGGTTTAATGTCATTTTTATCTAATGACATTCGACACATTGAATGACATTAGGTGCCGTTTGCTACTACACGGCAAGATACAACGTCATTTTCAGATGATGGCAATCGCGATGCAGCGAAGGTGGGAATGAACAAAAAAAGGTCACAGCGTGTGTAAAAAACTGTATTATGTATATTGAGTGTTGTAAAAATTGTTTTCACCAGGATAGCAGCGCTTCTGAAATGTTAATATGCGGTTTTCTAAATATCCCAGAAAAGCTCTTACATACGAATTCGAGGCAAAACGGAAACCAATGTTTTGGTCAACGTGCAATATGGCTGACGTGGCGGAGTGCGAGCAAGCCGCTGTAATTTCTCCCGCCGACCAGGTGAGAAGCGTTGTCGCAGCGTATTTCTCATTTCGT
The DNA here is from genome assembly GCA_030522465.1 of Rhipicephalus appendiculatus. Taxonomy (NCBI): domain Eukaryota; kingdom Metazoa; phylum Arthropoda; class Arachnida; order Ixodida; family Ixodidae; genus Rhipicephalus; species Rhipicephalus appendiculatus. Next base: position 60,777 of record JALIZH010010825.1, on the reverse strand, counting down.
GCAAGGCGCATTGCTACTACGAGGGGACGTGGCATGCAAGCTACACAGTGAGAGCTGCCGTAAACACCGAGCACATGGCCAGCATGGCCGGCGCCGTTCTTGACAATGTCGCTAGGATCGTGCCCCCCCTCCTACGAGAGTACTTTTTCGCAACGAAAACATGGCGAAAACGCATTCGCATGAGTTCAGCTAACTCATTCGTTTGCTTAAGACATTTTATTTTAATGACATTAGACTTCCCCGTGTGGCAGCCAACTAATCTCAATAACCGTAAATCTCATTAGGTGTAAATGACATTAGACCTTCTCGTGTGACAGGGGTATAAGTTTGTGCTGGTCTGGTAATATGCGTTGACATTTGCTTAGGATTCCCACCACTCTACAAAGTTCATTCGTTACGTGATCAGTGTGATGCTGCCACTGACGTGTTCGTGAAAAAGAACTGCTAACGTATATAAATAAATAACTGCTAACGTCAAATAAATAAATAAATAAGTAAATAAATAAATAAATATGTTACTTTCTTCAAGTAGGTGGTATGGGCTTGTCATTTTCGTAGGTTTACAGCACAAAACCTAGACAGGAAGGCACAATGCCTATGTTAATTTCAAGAAGTGGGAAAACGGTACACCTTCTGAAAGGCGGTAGTTAAAGCAAGGATGGTACGGACGTTCAAGGGAGACATATTAACACAAGCTGTCTTTTGTTTTACAGTGACAAAATGCACACATTTACTACTAAATCAAGCTGTAAGCTTACTGCTGCTTTGAGCATCAGCCATATGCAAGACGTTTCATGCCTGAAAAGAGTTAGACATTTTTGTAATAGGCTTTGACCGATATTTACTTTCCTGTATTTCAGTTGCAGCAGTGCTTTGGAAGTGATTACAACAGGCAAATAAAAATAAATGGGTCCACAGCGTGCGTGTTTCCTGAACATATACGAAAGTCAGTCACCTCTGCTAAAAGAGGTTCAGCTAGTTTGCACACGCGTTCTTGCTTCAAGCACCCAGCACCTCAACCGAATTAAGAAACGTTTTTGCACAATTCCAAGAAACCCTTTATAGAAGTTAGTGTTCTCTTTGTGTTGTTCTCATATTTCTTCAAATTTCATTTATATTATGATGTGTTACGATTCGGATTTTATTTTTGTGATCGGTGCGCGCCGAGGTTGAATATAGAATGTATATGTCAGAGTATCAATGTGTCCAAGAATATTTTTGTGCACAGAACTACGACAGTGAACTCATTTCTCATAACACCATGAAAACAGAAATTTACCTCGTACATTAGGGCAAGCCATTCACAAGTCTGTACACTAAGGTAATGCCTAATGACTTAATTTAATCATAAGGTCACTGTACGAAGCACACAGAGACGCTTCCAAATTACCACGATACTAAAGTTGCTTCAGTTAGAACATCGAAACATTTCCACAAAGAAAGGCTTTATAGCAGATTATGTTGGCTTCACGTTTCTTTGCACAGACAGAAGTGTTTTGCTGTTGTCTTCCAGGATGGGCCACAAGCCAGCTGCTCTAAAGACCTTGCCAGGCATGACTCGCCGACAAGAAGCGACCTTTCATAACGGCCATGAACGAGTGCTTAACAAACAACACGAAGCCTCTCCGACCATGAGAACAGCTCCAGCGAGTGCCCAGAAGCAAAGGCGAAGAGGCTGGAAAGAATGCTCACATCAGCAACAAAAAGATTAGGTACTAGTTGTACAGGCAGCAAGGGCAAAAGAGACAAATTAGAATCTACAAAATATCATTACTGAAATGAAAAAAAAGGCACATGCTGTCAGATGAAGCCAAAAAATTGGAAGAGTTTGGAAACCAGCCACTAGAAATAATGGGAAACTGAAGCAAAAATGCAGCAGAGCAACCACGTGGCAGGAGGTACAGCGAAGAAATGATGTTCCCGATGACTGTACACTATAACTCGCCACGCGCCTACGAATACCTGAAAACAGTTTCCGATATCCAGTGTCCAGGTAATTTAGACAATGGCTCAATATCGTCAAAGGTTGGCCAGGGTTCACTACCGAAGTTCTTGAAGAATTGAAAGTGGAGCGCGGAATCGATATCTTGACAGACTGCCTCTGCTCTAATGTGCTCAATGGAATGAGCATAAGAAAAAGTTGTGAGCTAGACAAACTAAGTGACCGCCTCATTGACTTTGTAGACCTGGGTAACAGGGCTCCATCAATGCGGTCAATGTGCCACTGGCGACTGATGGACTTTTCTTCATGGTAGATGGAGCAGCAGCGCGCTAGAAAATGCCACTTGGTTATTTTCATTCAGCGGGCCTTTCTGGAGAAGTGCTGAAGAACCTAGTCGTTGAGGTGATTAGCTGCATCACTGAATGCATAACGTATGAAATTGTACAGCGCAGAATGCGGTTTGGAGGTCGTCGCCGTTGTATGCGACTGCCTTGCTGCCAATATTTCTATGGCAATGCTACTCGGCTGCCATGTTCATGTGCATACGTCTGCGCACTTGAAAACCTTCTTCCCTCACCCAACAAGAAATACGAAGTCATCTTCATACCTGTATTCGATGCCTGACATACCCTGAAACTACCTCGAAACCTCCTTGGTGACAAGGAAGCTCTGTTGAGCGCCACGTACGGACTAAGAAATGTTCTGTGTTCGAAATTCATTTTGGCTTTTAAAAGCATACATTAATGTCCACCTGCAATGCAATAATGAATTGAACCTTACACATTTGTATGCCCTTAGACATTAACATACCTGCCAACTTCGCAGCTTCAAAATTCGGGAGACCGTAGCGCGGGAGGGGGGGGGGGGGGGGTGTTTTTTTTTTGCATATCGCAAATTACTTACCCGCTATCCTTACTTCCGTCCACTGCCATTGCGAAAGTACCGCGTCTACAGACCTCCACCATTGTGTTTTTGGTAACTGCAGCCATTTGCCCGACGATGGCAGTTGTTTTCGTACGTCCGCACCCGTACCGCTTCGCATCCACGAACTTCGGGAACATTTTCAGAAACAACGGTTCCATGAATAGGCATTCTGCACGGATCGCACGGTCTTCGCAGCTCTTTTGGCCATGAAACGTACGGTAGTAGCACTGTGAAAAAAAGAAAGAAAGAAAAAAAAGGGGGGGGGGGGGGGATATGCCTGAGAGTGGTACCTCTGCCTTTCGGAACGGCGCTCACCTTCTTCATTACACTAACGTCTTCTCCGGAAAAAGAGCCATCCTGGATACCTAGGGGCAGGAGGAGACTACAGTACTATAGTAGTAAGGCTTGAGCCCGTCTATATGCACAGTCCCGCTCTCGCGGCCACTTTGATCAGAAAACGGCGCGAGCGGCACAATGACGTAATTTACGGGCGGTGATTGCTGGACGCCTCGGTAAATGCCGTGGTACTTCGAGAGAAGTTTTGGTGACTGACCAGGACTGGCGGAAGGGACCAATAGCCACACACCAGTTAGATGCTGGAGCCTTAGGGCTAGTTCACACCGGCGACTAGCACCGGTCGCGCGACCAAGTTATTCACTTTGGCACTGGTCGCAAACAGTCGCTTCGGTCGCAAAGCGACTGCTTTTGCTCAGTCGCTCGCTGCGCGATTTTTCAGTCGCGCGACTGCAGTCGCAGGACGGCTGGAACCAATCAGCGAAGCCCAGAAGTGACGTCAGCATTTGTTTACATCCGGGCTGGTCGCTTTTCTTTCTTTCTTTCTTTTTTTTTTTGTTTTTTTGTTGCGCTAGCCCACTGCCGCCAGATTCAAATGAGTGCGTTCCTCTGTGCTACCATAGCCACCACGGAGTACTCGGCCGAACTTTTGATAAATGCGATCAAAATGCACCCCTTCATCTACGACAAGCGGCACCCGTGCTTCAAAGACCGTACGAAGAAGGACCAAGCATGGGCCGAGATCGGCAAGATGTTGGGCATGTCGCGTAAGCACCGCAATTTTGTGTTTGAATTGCTATGCAAACAAAAACAGTTGTGTAGTTCGTGGCTGGTATTTAAAAAGGAAGAGAGATCGGTATTGTACGGCTAAGTGGCGCGGTTAGTTTGCAAATTGGATGTTTAACGTTGTGTTGATTGTGATGAATGCGATCGCGGTCGTAGTGCACCTTCATTCTGGCGACTTCTGTGTGCCCACTACATCGAAACCTACGTGACAGAACATTGCATGGTTGACGTGAAAGTTCGAAAGCACAGTATTTTTTAAGAATACAGAAGTTAGTAACAACGAATGCGCGGTACACATACGTGAGCTTCGTAATGTCGCCTTGCATAGTGTTGGCGTACCGAAACGGCGTCGTGATAACCCTCGCTGTCGTCAAAATGCAGCGTGCTAACCATTATTCTATGCTTCATAGCGCCTTCACAAGGGTTCCGACGTGCGAAATGTTACTCGCGATTCCTGCTTTGTCTCGCGCATACACCTTGCTGTGCATTTGCGTCCTCATCTAGCAAGGAAATGTGTGCTTTTGCGGAAGTGCAGCCTTTGCAATGAGTAATATGAAGTGGCCGTCGACGGCGTGTCGAGTCTGTTGTTTCAGCGGAAGGCGAAAGGGGGGGGGGGGGGGGGCGGAGGTGGCACGCCTAGCCCACGCTGCAACATTCTGGCTACACACTTGCAGTTGTACATATTTAAAAGAGAATGCAAATGTAGTTTCTACTTTGTGGACAGCTTGTGTGCAATGTGCCTCTCATATTTCTGTTGACACTCCATGGAGATGCGTGCAGTTAAGACATACACAACATGTTTATCAGCACTCGCAAGGTGTCAGTATTTGAGTCAGGCTGGCTCGTTGAGGCCAAAGCGTGCGCAATAGTGAAACAAAAAATTATGACAGTATTGCACTGGCCCAGTGGCGTAGCCAAGGGGGGGGGGATTGGGGGGGTTGAAACCCCCCCCCCGAAATTTTTCAGTTTTGCTTGCGTATATATGCACGCACACATACAAACGCACGCACGAACATACATAAAGTATGGTTGAACCCCCCCCCCGAAAAAAAATTTCTGGCTACGCCACTGCACTGGCCGTGCCAAGGCTGAAGGGGAAGCGCAGCAGAGGGAAGGGCCCTTCCTTGTTTCTCATCAATTGTTTTCTTCCTGTCTTCTCATTCTTGTATCTGTTTGTCTATTTCTTTCTTTCTCTCCCTCGATCCTTGCATATTTATTACTCTTTCCTCCCTGTTATTGTCTCTGTCTGCTTCTTTCTCTTTTGGTTTTTGTTTCTTTCTGTTTGTCTTGCTCTGCTTTTTAAATCAATTTTCCGTGTCTATTTGCATGTGTTTCTATCATTTCATGTTTTTGTTCCCCTTATTTCCCTTCCTGTGTCTTGCTTCTCTTGCTCTCCCTCTGCTTTTCTGTCATTTATTCACGTATTATCTTTTATCTTTATTTTTTTTTAAATTACTCATCATGCTCTCTCTCTTTCTATTTTTATGTGTCTTTTCCTCTTTTTGACACGTTCGCTTTTGTTCAATGACAGTCGCTCCTGCTGTACACGGTAGTTTGGCTTGCCCAATACCTACGGCACATACGCACCCGAGTTTTAAATGCGAAGCATTTCTTTGCGTACTGTAAGCAATTTTGCGTTTCTATCTACGTATCTATCTATCTATCTATCTTTCTATCTAGCCGCCTACGTCTGGGTGCTCTCGTGATGCCCTCCTTAACTTCGCGCATGTCGTCAAACCATTTCCGCCAGACACGTGTGGCACATAACCGTATACCACGGGCGGGTATGTGCTATAGGTATGCGAATATGTGCCACAGGTGTTTGAAAATTTATATCTACCCAGGAACGAGGAGGACTGACATTAGTAATTTAAAAGGGCGTTAAGAAAAGGTGTCGTCGGCAGCATTGACCCAACGAATGCAAATAATAAATATCAGAGTCCAAGCAGGAGGAAATGGTTGCAGCGCGAACTTGAAACGAGGACACAAGAAGGACGAACACACGCAGCGCTACTAGCAACAACAATGTTTATTTTTTTCATCAATGTTTATCATTGTCATCAAAAGAGTTAAGGTTCCTGAGAAAATGCTGACATTCTGCTACTATCCGGTTATCAGCTGTTATGTTGCTGTTAGAAGGGTGATTCCTTCGCACATGTCGGTTGTTATCACCACGTGACCTTTGTTTGCTGTTGAGGTAGGGGTATACTTAGGGCAGTGTGGGTCTCGAAAAATAAACATTGTTGTTGCTAGTAGCGCTGCGTGTGTTCGTCCTTCTTCTTGTGTCCTCGTTTCAAGTTCGCGCTGCAACCATTTCCTCATGACTTACCAACAAGCCCACTTCGCAACTCTTGTTTCCAAGCAGGAATCGAACCCAAGCAATCTGCGTGGCAATCAAGTATTCTACCCCAGAGCCACGCCAGGTCTCGGAACTGCTTTGGAAAAAGACCCTATGCTAGCGTAATGCTAGCGTAATGTTGGTGAAGCTTCAATTGTGGTTCCAGTGGTGGCTATCTGGTTGTATAAACATTACATATGTATTCCTATGAGGCAGGCGTCATGCTGGGTTAACGTCAATTGTATACTTACACGCCATCCACTGTAGCTGGTCCACAAAGCACTATCCAGGGCTACCATTCACGCAAGCACAAGTCCTACATATTAGATTACCGCTTCTGGTGTAGGTAATACCCATGTTTCTGTTGGCATCGTTACGCAACTGCAAACAATTCGTTATATGAAACATATGTGACTGTTCAACATATGTCTGCGCGTAACATATTTGTACATATCTTTAACGTGATTTCGTAACGTTTCACTCAATAAGAAAATTACAACCCAGCCACCTTGCCTCCGCATGCTTCGCATAACATCGATTCCCATGGTACCTGGGATCTGTCAATTTTTTTTCACAATGGAGTACAAGTTAGTGATCGCTAATCAGCTTCACTGTGAGGGTAATGAAGGGATTAGAGTTCATGAAGAGCTTTTTTTTTTTACGACAGAACACAATTTGACGACAGCATAAACAGCCTCTCTGTTAGAACAGCTTGGCAGACAACCTTAGCACCCAGAAACACTTAACATCACAAAGTTCTCAGTGTGCTTAATCGTTGCGTCTGCTGTGATGGCATGTAGATTTAGGTGCACGTTAAAGAACCCTAGGTGGGCGATATTTCTGGAGCCCTCCACTGCAACGTCTCTTAATCACGTCGTGGTTTTGCGATGTTAAACCGCAACCATTATTATTAGTTGTGATGGCATATGGTTGATTTGCAAGCCCATTCTTCCATTTTTCCTGAGTGCTGCAACTGAAGCTACATTTATTTATTTATTTATTTATTTATTTATTTATTTATTTATTTATTTATACTGCAGCCCTAGTGCAGGGCTATAGCAGGAGTGGATAAGTTATACAACACGAATACAACAGAGTAAAAAACTACAACAACAGAAGTGAAGTACATTACAGCAATGTCTAAGAAAACATCACTTTACATATCACAAACAAGAACGTTACATATTTTCAAGGTGGTTAACAGCGGCATCAATGAAATCTTTTAATGGTACTGAACAAATACTGCCCGGCAGAGAATTCCAAAGATCTATGGTACATGGGAAAAAACTAAATTTGAATGTGTTAGTACGAGCAAATAAAGTCTTTATGTTCAAGTTGTGGGAGCTGCAGGTGCAAGTTTCTTCCATAAATGCGATGTGAAGACCACCAAAGATGCCAGGAGAGGAGTTGATAACTGCATATAATAGTTTTATTGATTCGATACGATAGCGAGAATGTAATGGTACGATGTTCAGTGATTCCAGAGCCTGTGTTGTTGAGAAGTTGCGGCTGTAGTTACGGCATATGAAGCGAATGGCTTTACGTTGAACACTATCAAGGATTTTTAGGTCACATTGTTTGTAGGGGTACCAAACGACAGATGCGTATTAACCAGAACATCTCTTAGATGTTCTGGTTAAAAAAGCAGTTCACAACTCTGCTGTAATACTGTACAAAATTTATCAGTGAGAGCGTATGCAGAAGGCGTCATTATAACACGTGCTTTATTTTCAGCCATTGTCGTTGAGAAACACTTCAAGAATCTCAGAGAGGTCTTTAACTCTTTCGTTACCGTGGGAAAATGGGCAACTTTTCGTAGGTTTTTGTTGGTATTTTTTGTAATAAGTAATAAAATGGTTATACTGTAATGCAATACATCAAGAGAAAGCTAAGTAAATGTACTTTTGACGTGTGTAAGTTTAAAAAACTGAACTTGGAAACTAATATGCAGAAAAAATCGTTAAAGTAACATTTCTTGCAAATTTGAAAGAACATTTGCAATTGTATGTTTACTACATAAAAGAAGTAAATCTGCAAACTAGTCTGAAATATACAAATTGTTTAGATAGGAGACATCTACCTAACAGAAAAGCTTCGCTGACCTAGCTCAACAACTGCACGAGTTGCATTTGTTTACTTGTTGTTGCCCAGTAGAAAGTGTCTTGTTCAGCCAGGTTGCACAGTTTTTCTTTTTATTGCACAAATTTCTCACACACAGAAGCACAGTAAATATTAGTAAAAAGGGAAAGAAATGGGCTATTGAACCATGTATATATGGACATATTGCGCTCTATGGTTGCTCAAGAAAAAAAATCTTAACTGGGAACGTACAGTGTCGCAGACGGCGCCAGAACATCATTATGTATGACTTCAATACACAAAAAATATGTGGAATTGTGTAATTAAAAAAAAAGCTTCTTGCATACATGTGAAAGAGAAGCAGCCAAATGATCGCTTCCAGATGCAACAGAATCGCCAGAAAGGCGTCGTTCGCACGAGGGACCGGCAACAAAAGCGTCTGCCATCTTCGTAAACAGACGGAGCGAACCGCACAATTGGAACCGCCGCTTAAATCGCCGCTTAAATCGCCGCCGCACGGGAAAAATACAAACTACGCAAAAAATGAAAGATTGGTGTCTAGAGAATACGACAGATAATGCTGCAAGTTTATAGGAGCGCTCATATTTTAAAAATAGCTTGTGGCGCGTATGGGTCACCGGTGACCCATGTCCTATGGACACGGTAACGAAAGAGTTAAAAGAAAACAACAGGAGGTACGTGACAAACAGCGAAGTGGAGCCGGAGCAGCCGACATTCTTACCATAAAATGGCCCCATTTTGAAGCCAGGCTCGAACTCACAGAAGCAGAGTGGCGTAAGTAGAGCCTTGCGCCGGTCCCAAAATCGCCGGCAGTGGCGCGCCGGTGTTTCCACCGCCGGCGGCGGCGCGACACCGGCGCGCGGTTCATCGGACCGGCGGCGGCGCGGCGCGCGATGGGGGGGAGGGGGGGGGGGGCGAGGTTCGATATTCAAGACTTGGTGGGGGGGAGCAATTTGTCGCTTGAAAACAATTTGTCCTTTAAAAAAAGTCTGTTTCCCCGAAAGGGTGAAACAGTGAATGCGATACCAATATGTCGCAATGTTATAACGAACCAAGGCTAGCAGCTAACTGTTTTTCATCCGATCTCGCTCAACTGCAATACGCTGGCATAAGGAAATGCGGCGGCCTCCGGGAAAGAAGCGGTTTTCGTATCAGTAGCTCGAAAGTAGAAGGGTATACGAGCCGTTTGATCGTGCGACCGCGCCCTTGTAGTCAAAGTTCACAGTGGCGGCTCCAGCCACGCAGTCCCTTTAGCCCGGTGCCCGTCCATACTCATTTGCCCAGCGAAAGACAGACAAGGCGTTTGATTTCTCATTGAGGAGCAATCGACGGCAGGCCTCGCACGCGGAGTGACGTTATCGCATGCGCCCTGTTATCGCCTGCGCCCTCCGTGCGACGGAGATGGGCAGCCTGTTTCATCTATGCTTCAGCCGTGTTCGTCGCTAGCGCTCGCGAGCTTTTACTCTCGAGTACAGCAAACGATGCGCGTACAAAAGTTACTGACTTGGACTTTATACGGAACATGACGGCGACGACGAAAACCTGTACACAGTGTCCATACAATTGTTATCCCAGTAAAAAATATACAAAAACCGTGAATGCGGGCTGGCCTTTTTTTTCTGGAGAGCTGCATCGTCTTTGCTGTAAAGAGTTCGTCCGTTCTACGAATCAAATAATCCGGCGCCTGTTCCATTGATTTCGTTCTTACTTTCACTACAGTTCTTAAAGGTGATATCTTCTCGACACTTATTCTTCAGAAATCACGTGCACAATGTTAGCGCTAAACGTTGAGCCTATCGGGATTTCGAGCTAGTCCACTACACGCTATTATTTCCGCTTGCGCAATCGGAAACTCACAAAATGGAGTTCTTTATAGACTTACTCGAGTAAATATCAAAGGAATAAAGTGCATTAAACCCTCGATATATTGTATTACTTATCTATTTCATTTATCTATGCGCAATGTAGTTCATCGAAGACTCCACGAATATGCTATCCAGCGAGTTGGGTTGTCGCCCTTTAGGGCTGGAGGACGCCGCAGCATTCAGGTCAGGCAATATTTTTGAGACTTTGAAGGAGAGAAAGATACAACTTCCGCGGAATTATTCTCGATGTGGCCATCTATACAAGATGTCCACAGTCCATTTCTGCACAGCGCATTCAGTTACTCGAACTAGCGGTGAGCCGTGATGTTTGCTCGTGACCACTTTGATCCACCGAACCCGCCAGCACATTAGAAGCGTAAGGAAACACTGGCAGAAATTTACAGAAATAGGAACTTGTCAAGTCTGAACTTGCATATGAATGTGTCCGAGATATTTGAGAACGATGCAGGTAATGCGTACAGACCTTCACAGCTGCGTTAGACCGGCGGACGCATTAAACCTAATTCGATGGCTCACGTCTGGAGTCGGCAACCTGCGGTCCGCGGGCCACATGCGGCCCGTGGGGCAGTATTACGCGCCCCGGCACTACGTCAACTACCCCCCCATCCCGGCCGCGGCGGTCGCATTTCGATGGAGGCGAAATGGTAGAGGCCCGTATACTGTGCGAGGTCGGTGCACGTTAAAGAACGCCAGATAGTCAAATTTCCGGAGCCCTGCGCTACGGCGTCTCTCATAATCGTATCGTGATTTAGGGACGAAAAACCCCAGCTATTATTCTGATTATTAACTACCCCCGCCCCCCTTCTTTTATCACTTCCTAACTTTCATAAACTGAGGATTGCGCAAAAAACACAGCACCCGAGTGACAGAGACGACGACACCTGCGCAGGTGTCCACGACATTGCGCAGGTGTCGTCGTCTCTTTCTCTCGTGTGCTGTGTTTTTTGCGCAATCCTGAGTATCTGAAAGAATGCACCAGCTAGCCCCTAAACGTTGCTACTAGACTTCCTATCTGAACGTCGACATGGCAGGTTTGACCTAAAATTAGATTTTCTATATTAAGCTATGTTTGTAAATTTCCACCTTGCGACATGCGCGCTGAAAATAGACATGGTTTCTAACCCAGTTTTGTACATTATTCCCAATTCACCTCGTCTTTGCTGTTCGCCTGCAGAGCCTCCTCCCCCTTCCCCTGATTTCCCATGCGGCCCCGCCTCCCGCTTTGTCGGCTTCAAGGAACTTGGCCATCCGCCTGAAAAGGTTGCAGACCCCTTGCTCAACGCGATCAGAATTTATGCACGGCCTCCGAGATGTACGCATAAAAGCGGTTGTCTGGGCGCTGCGTTCGTTGCGTTGAAGCGAATTCCGTCCATTTCATTAGTGTTGAGAGTTGTGAAAGCTTCGTGATGATGATGATATGTAGGTTTTAGTGGCGCAAGGGCCATTCTTGGCCAAAGAGCGCCAATACAAATGATGAAGGAGTAACGATGATCCGTGCTTTAAGATGATATGTAAAAGGATGTCAACTATGATAATGTTACGTGGCTGTATGGGGGCCTAAAATTTCGCGCTCAAGGCGGGTAAAACACATAGGTATTAAAATCATGAGGGTGACGTGAAATGTGCGTAGCGGAGTGAATGGCGGTGCTCGTGGTAAAAAAAAAACTAGGATGGGGATATACGGCAACAGCACGAATGCCTCGTCATCGCCCTTGGACTCAAGGGCCGCGAGGCAAGTGCTTCCTTTATTGTAGCCACCGCAGCTGCGACCTCTATTGAGAGGTAGTGCTACGGATCACCTCGAAATGTGGAGTGAAAGCTATGTACTTCTGTTGAAAACGCAAACAGTGCTTCATGTTTAAAAAGTGGATCCCTACCAATTAACATGGCAGGATGAAGTAGAAACTGTTGTCGGTAGGGAAATAAAAAGTGTTTTTTTTTTCGGATAGCGTCTAGCTCAATGCACTTGACGAGGATGTGGAGAACCGTAAGTGGTTCTCCACATTTCTCACGCATGGGTGGATCAGCACCGGACAGAAGGTGTGCATGTGTGCTGTGAGTGTGTCCGATTTGTAGCCTTGTAAGTGTTACTTGTGTGTGGCGTGACCTGGATACTCATGGTGGCCAGCTTCCAAGATTCGGCTTGATAACATGTAGTTTATTATATATTTGCCTATCCCACGAACGTTGCCAATACGCCCTGAGCTTCTGTTTTAGGAAGTGTTTCAAGTGAAGTGCAGGGATAGCTATGGATTTATTGGCTGCAGCGTTGTCGTGGGCGGATGCAGCTAGTTGGTCTGCCAACAGGTTTCCACTGATCTCGCGGTGCCCTGGCACCCAGTACACCACAACATGTTGTTTGAGTGCGTAGGTCGTGCATAAAAGAGAGTAAAGCGATATAACGACAGGGTTTTTATATCACTCAGAGTTTTTAAAGCTGTTACGACGCTCAGAGAATCCATGCATAGAACAGCGCGTTGTTCTTTTAATTCTTTAATATGCTTGACGGCCACAAATGTCGCATGAGCTTCTGCGGTGAAAATGCTCGTTTGGGAGGGAAGAATTCCGTAATCTGAAAAGGATGGGCCAACAGCTGCATAGGACACACTAGTGTGAGACTTTGAAGCATCTGTATAGAATTCCGGGCAAGTGTATTTGTGTTGCAGTTCCAGGAAGTGCGTGCGGATATGTGCAGCAGGTGCGTGCTTAGTAACTTCCACGAAAGATACATCGCAATCTATAAGATGCCACTGCCAAGGCGGGAGATGTGCAGCAGGAGCCATTAGACAGTTTTCAAGAAGCGGCACACCAGTTTCCTCAGCTAGACCTCTCACGCGAAGGGAGTAGGGTCGTCTCACCGAGGGACGGTTGTCAAAAAGGACAGAGCTAGAAAGATCATTAATTGTAGAGTGTGTGGGGTGTTCCTTGTCTGCGGTCACTTTCAGATAATGTAGAAAGGACATATAAGACCTCTGAAGGTGGAGCGACCACTCGTTAGACTCTACGTAGAGGCTCTCCACGGGGCTTGTGCGAAATGCACCCGTAGAAAGGCGAATGCCAGGATGATGGACAGGATCCAGAATCTTCAATGCGCTCGGTGTGGCGGACTGGTAGACTATGGCCCCGTAGTCTAATCCTGTGCGTATGAGACTTTTGTAGAAATTTAGAAGACATTTGCTGTCTCTGCCCAATGTTGTATGTGACAGGACCTTCAAGATATTTATTGTTTTCATACACTTGTTTCTAAGATATTTGATGTGTGTTATAAAGGTTAACTTTGTGTCTAATATTAGGCCCAAAAATTTATACTCCGTTTTTAGAGATAGACCTTGACCCTGTAGGTCTACGTTAGGGTTGGGATGCAAGCCTCTCTTTCTCGAGAAAAGAACACATGTACTTTTTTGAGGATTAAGGCTGAAGCCATTATCCTGAGCCCATTTGGCCACCTTGTTTAAGCCAAGCTGAACTTCTCGCTCATAGGTAGCCAGATTGCACAATTTAAATCCCATCTGTACGTCATCGACATACGTGCAGTAAAATATATTGCCTGGTATGTACAGACGCAGTGAATTCACTTTAACAATAAAAAGTGTGCAGCTAAGGACACTACCTTGTGACACTCCTGTTTCTTGGACAAATGTTCGTAATAGCACATTTCCCACTCGGACACGGAATGTGCGATCGGACAAGTAACTCTCTATTATACTTAACATTATACCTCGTACACCTAAATGGGACAGATCTCTCAATGTTCCGAACCGCCAAGTTGTGTCGTACGCTTGCTCCATGTCGGGGAACACACAGAGAAAGAATTGCTTGTGTATGAAAGCATCGCGGATTTGTGCCTCAATGCGGACGAGGTGATCAGTGGTGGATCGGCCCTCTCGAAAACCACACTGGTGTGTGTCCAGCAGGTCGTTTGATTCCAGGAAATGTATTAGCCGGTGGTTTTTCATTTTTTCCAAGAGCTTACACAAGCAACTCGCTAGCGCGATAGGCCTGTAACTTGTGACAGAGGATGGATCCTTGCCCTGTTTCAGAACAGGGATCACAATAGCCTCTTTCCAGCAAGCAGGGATCTCACCAGAAACCCGTATGGCATTCTACAAGGAGAGTAGTGTTCTTTGTGTTTCCTAGGATAAGTGTTTCAACATATCATATACAAATCGATCGGAGCCTGGAGCAGATTTATTGCAACAGTTCAGTGCTGCTTGTAGCTCTGCTATACGGAATGGTTCATTGTATGCCTCAGTATTTCTAGATACTCTATCTAACCTTTGTCGTTCCAGTCTCATTTTGTACCTTTGAAAAGTGTCTGAATAATGTGTCGAGCTGGATAAAAATTCAAAATGTGCTCCCAGGGAGTCAGCTTGGTCTTCCAGGCTTTCCCCCTAAGTGTCTACTAAGGGTGCGAAGTACGTTGGTTGACCTTTTATTTTCTTCACGCTCTTCCACTCCTTAGCCTCATCTCTATAAGAGTTCACACCCGATATGAACTTCTGCCAGCTGTCCCTTCTAGCATGCCGGCGCGTCCTGCGTCCTTGCGATTTGACCTGTTTAAACTTGACGAGGTTCTCTGCTGTGGTTGAATCGCGCAGGAGCCCCCACGCTTTATTTTGTTTCCTCCGAGCCTTGCGGCAGTCGTCGTTCCACCAGGGAACACGACGTTTACTTGTGGCGCTAGTTTGTGGTATAGATTTAGTAGCTGCGTTGATAATAAAAGCAGTAAAATACTCGACAGCAGCGTCAATGCTAAAAAAAGACAAGTCCGCCCACGAGATCTTAGCGAGGTTGTCGAAATCCTCCCAATTGGCTGTCAACCTTCCACACAGGAACCTGGGGGGAATGTGTTAACTGCGAGGCTAAAAAACCTGGGTTCTTTTTTGTTTAGCAGGCATGCGCCTGTGGAAAATATGAAATTTTCAATCAGCCGGCCTCGCGCGTCGATGCGAGAGTCGCCCCACAGGCTGCTGTGCGCATTAAAATTGCCGGGAACGAGGTAAGAATCGGGCACCTCATCAATAAAATATTGGAATTCGTGTTTGTGTAGCTGGTAGTTTGGGGGTATGTATATTGAGCATATCGTATTGAGTTTGTTTGCAATTATAGCTCTCACGGCCACTGCCTCCAGTGCCGTTCGGAGTGGAAAGTGCAGGCATGCAACGTCTCTATCGAGTATAATTGCAACACCGCCCGATCATGCGAGGGCATCCTGGCGGTCTTTGCGAAAAACGACATACTGGCGTAGGAAATTTGTCTGTTTAGGGTTTAAGTGTGTCTCCTGTACGCACAGCAGCTTTGGACGAAATTTGCTAAGGAGTTGTTGTATGTCTTCGAGATTGTGTAAGAGAACTCGAGCGTTCCACTGTAATATGTTGTCCATTTTGAATGTGTGTGTGTGCTGTGTGTAGCAAAACAAGAAAGTGATTTATTTTACAGAGCCTTTCTCAGGCCCTGTAATGGGCGTTTTGTCTCTTTTGGAGCGGCCGAGAGGAACTCGCCGCTCCTTAGGCGCAGACTGCACCGGTGGACTAGAAATGTCCATCGCGTCTGTCGAAGCGACGGACAGTCGCTCTACCGAGCGGGGTTTGCGAAGGGTAGGCTTCGTCCCGGCGGACGAAGCCTTCTGCCCCACCTGGCCAGAGGTCGAGGGGACCTCTTTGGCTTCTGTGCTGCCCTGGCTGCTGCCAGGGTTCGCAGGGGCCTTCGGTGGGGCCGATTTCGGGGAAGGCGGGGCAGCCGAGGCTGCTCCCCCTCATGGGGGGCTGGTGGCGTTTGCCTCGGCACGCCAGGCGTGGTCCGGGGCATCGCCGGAGGCCGTAGTGGTGCTGACCCCCCCTCGCACCACTTCGGCGTACGTGTTCCCTGCAAAATGCGGGGAAACACGGTGCCTCGCTTCACGGAAGCTGATGTTATGCTTGATCTTTGTAGTGAGAATTTCTTTTTCCCTCTTCCAGGCCACGCAGGACCTGGAATATGCGGGATGATCGCCATCACAGTTCGCGCAGTGGACTGGTGAATTACATTAATCGTCTGCGGACTGTCCTGTGCTCCCGCATTTTGCGCATGTAAGCTGCCCTCGGCAGCTCTTAGAACCATGGCGAAACCGCTGGCACTTGAAGCAGCGCCGCGGGTTAGGAATGTATGGTCTTACTGACAGTTTGAGGTAACCTGTTACTATTTCTGCGGGAAGTGTTGTAGATCCGAAGGTAAGTATGAGGTGCTTCGTAGGAATTTCTGTGTTGGTTCTTCCTATTATTATGCGCTGCACATGGATAACATTCTCGTCTTTCCAGCCTGCCAAGTGTTCTTCATCGGAAAGATCGATCAGGTCGCCGTCTGACACGACACCCTTCACAGTGTTCAGTGCTCGGTGTGGTGTGATGGTGATGGTCTGATCGCCAAATGCTGTTAGGTTACGTAGTCTCTGGTACTGTGTGTGGTCTGTGAGTTCGAGCAGGAGGTCACCACTGGCGGTCTTGTTGGATTTGTAGCCCGCGTAGTGTTTCCATGAGGCACTTTGATACTAGAAATGGTGAGTTGTTTTTGGCCTTCTTTTCTGTGTTGTCGCAGTGAATAATGTGATATTTGGGGAAGTTGTCTTCCTTAGTGGGCAGAAGCTCGCAAATTGCATCGGTGCGCCACCTCTTGGAGAGGCGATCGGTTCGGAAGGGGCTGGAGATCCCATGAATTATGTTGTTTATTCGGCAGCCATGCCAGCCGCCCACCTCCGAGCCCAACGAGGGGACGCTACGAGACGCCGAGGAAACGTAAGCGCCAGCTGTACATGGCCGCTATAACCTAATATATTTTTCCAAGTTTGGACATTTACACCAGGTTAACCCTCGCCGCCAAGAAACGTGGAAGTAAAAAGAAGTAAGGAGAAGACAGGAAAGGTCAAAAGAAATAGAGAAAGACGAAGATGTAGGGAGAGAAGACAGGAAAAGGCGACTGTCGATTTCCCCTGGGTGGGTCAGCCCAGGGGTGCCGTCTACGTGAAGCTGGGGCCAAAGGGGTGTGTTGCCTCTGCCGGCGGGCCTCAAAGGTCCAATCACCCGGCGTCGGCTCAACCCCCAGGATCCCCTTTTCCCCGGACACGGCGCAGCCACGCACGGCAAGGCGTGGGAGGGGTTAGAAACCCCCCTGTTAGCTCGGGTCCGTGGTGTCGCCACACACCAAACGCCTGCTCGCGCAGACGCCCCTGCGGGGGTGAAAGGTTCGCGACATTAAAATGACGTTGCGGAAAAACAACCGGGAACAGCCGGCGCGCTGGTTGCCGAACTCCAGCCAATCAATTGCGGCCAAAACAGGCAGTCCACTAGGGGGGGCACATCGAGAATAACTCCCCAGCCACGAAAAAAAAAGAAAGAAACAGGAGCATGCAGGAAACTGACCAGAGCATAGAGCACAAGGGGGGCAGCGGCGTTGGTGGAGGTTGCTTTATGGACGCTAGCCGCGCGCACTCCTTAATTTTTTTTGCCTCGTGAGCTCACCTAGAAAAAAGAAAAGAAACAAGAGTATGGTGGGAATTGTAACGCGAGCTTTAGGTTGCAGGGGCTTTAGAGGAGGTTGACTTATAGATTCATTTTAAAAAGCGCTATGTGAACACAGAACGGGGCGAAAAAACACAGTACAGGACGGAACGAGCGCAATGACTTATAGATGCTTGGCGCGCTCTCTCCTATTTTTCCCCCTCTGTAGTTTAAGCGCATTCCGTTCCTCTAATTTGAGTCGAGAGTTGTGAAAACTTCGTGACCTCAAAATGACGTTGAAGAGAAAGAGCCGTAAAGAGATGGCACGCTGCTGGCCGAGCTCCCGCCAATCAGCGGTGGCTGAAATGGAGAGTCCATTGCATGGACTCATCAAGAACAGCTCCCCCGGTGAATGGATGTATAGTCCAGATTCCCCGTTGAGGTAAAAAAATACAGGACTAACGGCGGCGCGCCGAAGTCCCAAGAGTGACCGCGTGGTCACTCTCGGGACTTCGGCGGCGGTGCGAGCGCCGTGAGCAAAAACAGCTCTAGGCGTAAGTTCAATGTTTCTTGACAATCGAGTACTGTAAGGCGAAATATACTTTATTCACATGACTGGTATAAATACACAAATACACAGGCCCAAATAAATGCACATAAGTACACTGCTCATAAAGAGACTGGTCCCAGGAAGTCATTCCCAGTGGACATGCATGCGATCATGAATGTGGTGACAACGTGCTAGTGTGATGCAGAATATCATAGACGGCAGTTTTAGCGCAAACGTAGAAAAGAAAGGTGTACTAAGAAGAGAAGAGAAGAACACAGTGCACAGGGCGAGCGCTAAACCTCAAAATTTTACAAATACGCTTGACATGTCCGGTCGTTGCTTTGAAAGTCCCAAAAAGGGCGCCTGCCTCCGAAAGGGCTGTGTACCGGTCGAGGTGAGCGCCCTTTTTGGGACTTTCAAAGCAACGACCGGACATGTCAAGCGTATTTGTAAAATTTTGAGGTTTAGCGCTCGCCCTGTGCACTGTGTTCTTCTCTTCTCTTCTTAGTACACCTTTCTTTTCTACGTTTGCGCTTAAACTGCCGTCTATGATACATCACCAACTCGCCCAACAGGACGTTTTATTGACGCAGAATAATTGGGGCTACCGCATCAAAGTGTTAACTATGTGCGTCATTCTTTCAGGGTACTGCGCAACATGAGCGATATTGACGAAAGGAAATGAACAAGGCTCACCCTTCATTGAACAGAGGATTAGGTGTAGCAGTTTTCGCAACACAATGCATGAAAATAACGCAAGAATAAAGCTTACTCTACAAGTGGCACGTGGACAACTTCACAAAATAGGACTTACGCGTGCAACTGCTGAAGAATGAGAACATTGTGTGTATTTCTGTGCTTGTCATAGGTCTTAGTTACCCAATGAGAGAAGGCTTAGTGCAAAAACTAAAAAGCTGGAGAGAAGATGGCAGGCAGGCTTAGCTTGAGTGTGTTGATGAGGCCGTTCATTGCAAAGCATTAGACATATCGATTACAATAAATGCAGCATAAGTACACTTACATTTAAGCAAAACAGTGAAGAGTGTTCGAAAATGTATGCACTAGCACTGGGAGAATAGACCTTATGCGAAATCGCTCGGACGTCTGGCAACAGTGAGCCGGTTGCCATCTTGGTTATGTCAAGAAGTTGCGGCGTTCTCATGGGATTGCATGTGTTGTTGCAGTGCATTGCAGTGTGTTCGCGTAGAATTTCATGTTTCGGCGCTCCAATTGAGCCGCTTGTGATCCTCGTGCTACGAAAAATGGCGCAACGGCTACGTTTTCCAACTGGCGGCCACGTTATATGGAAAAACGATTAGAAAGTTCTGCCGCACGTCAGTGAATATGCTTCAGTCAGCCACTGCACATCGGTGTCGTCTCGCCAGCTGATGAAGTCGTACAACTTTGCTGCCGAGGCATAAACCTCACCGTCGTTGGTAGCTACGAACACCTGCGATTTGAGGTATTATCGACGTCAAATGAAACGCGAACAGCGGCGTGCGCGCACATCTAGTTTGACAGCATTGCGCATATGCACGCCTGTCGATGGTGGTAACTGGACGGCATGCACTGTGCCAGTGCGAATGCTTGCCGCTGTTCGCATTTCATTTGACGCTGATAGCATGTGAGCATTATAGCGCTTCGACACTGTGCGACGTGAACAATGGCAGCCGCAAGCTGTAGTGTCTGTCGAGTGAAGTGTCGCGTCGCAGTTGTTTTGTCTAAACAGGTTCAGAACGCGATTAAGAAATCAAATGTAAACATATTGGGATTCTGTGAAACGTCGCCATTCATTCGTAGGTATATTGAACGCTGATTCTTTCATTTATATATTTCCTTATCCCAATGAAGTGGACTGACGAACGAGCGCATAGCGCTCGATGGCACTCGCCGAGCTCGGCGCTCTGCGCTGCGGCAGTAACGCACAATCTTTTCAGTGGACGGTGAGAACGTAATTTTACTGATGTGTTACGAGTTATCGTTGGCTTAATGCAAGAGCGGCGAAGCAACATAAATGGCATAGGCAGTGCTGCTAAGTTCACAACGACAGCGGACAAGAACGACACGGACGAAGCCTTTACACAAGCTCTTCTGAAGAAAGCATCGTTGTGCTAGTAATTTTGATCATTTTATCCGCGCAGGAGTGCAATCAGTAGGCGCAACATCGTACACTCTAGTATATGGCCTGTTTTTTTTCTTCCTCGTTAAAGCCATCAAACTACATCAAATGTAATTATTAGAGAGCTTTGTGGGGGGTGCCGTGTGTTTCACACTAAAAGGCAACAAAGTAGAGCTTGCTTGGGGTTATAAATCCTGGCAATAAATTGTATTGCACGGCTATTAAGGTACTAAAAAAATTAGAGAAAAAAAACGCGACGCCGTCGTGCCAACCGCACTCTTCTTGTGTAACGAAGCGCATATATGTGCACTAAAACGTTTTCGGCGCAAGCTGCACTTGCTACAGCATATATTTATTAGATATAAAATGGAATTTCGCCTATCCATTGATAAGCGCTACGTGGTTGATCTCGCTGAACAGTTTTAGATAAGCAAAATGCTTCTCCGATTCGATCCGAACATCAACGAAAGATTTGTCACATATATCAAATAGACGTACCTTCTTTCCTTCACTATCGGTCACTGCACGTTGATTGCAAAAGGGAACACAGGAGTGTTGCGACATCTTGATCATCATGAATAAAATAAAAAATGACACGTGTTCCGCTGCCGCATTCACGACGGACTACGCAAAAACATGAGCTCCGTGCATCCGCGCACGGTGTCGTCTGCTCCGCCTGACATAACCAAAATGGCACTGGCGATTGCTACAGTGCCTACTAGATGGCGCTGCCAATTTCGCATAAGGTCTATTGCACATTGCATGCTTTCTTGCAGCAGCCGCATCACTGCAGATGAAGGTAACGAGAGGTGAGCATGTACAAAAATTTACGGCACCTTGAGCATTGTTATAGCTTGTCTCGTTATAACTTGTCTCTGAATTAAGCAAAACTGTGGGCTGCATGTATAAGCTGTCAGACCTTGTACCATTATGGCTTAAAAGGCTATATACTACACCCATTTCTATTCTCGGTTATCCTACTGCGCACTAGTATGGGCAAACACGTCTGCTCAGAACCTCAACAAACTTGAGGTATTACAAAAAAAAGTTCTTAGAATATTTGAAAATTTTTATGGGCTTCCTAGCGAACTACGTACTCATCAGCTCTTTATAAATCATGATCTTACTAGAGCAAGTGACCTTTACCCATATAAACTAATACTTTACATTCGGAAAAAGAAACTTCATCAGCATTCACTTGAGAGCTCCGGTCGATACACTCTCCGAAATCAACCCATAGCAGTTCCGTTTTCTCGCACACGTTACGGAGAATGCCTACTAAAATACCAGATACCAACAATATTCAACAAATTTTTAACTATTATCGACTTCGAACTGCCTGAACGTAAATTCAAGAAGCATGTGCGAAGTATATTGTTAGAGATATAGCATCTGCTTAAACATAACCTTCTATCTTTTGTTATTATGCTTTGTACACATTTTTTTCTTTTGTATAAAATTGTTGTTTTTGCGCGTGTGCATGCAAGATTATGTCACCCATGTACATTTGTTTAATTTTTTTTTTCACTAAAAGGAAAGAGAAGAATTTAGCTCTTATTTTGGCCTATGTATGTACAGTGATTTGTGCTATATTTTTATAAATTGCTGCTGCTTGTGAATGGGTCCTTGGGCTCTCTCAAGATGTCTCCTCACATCTTTTCGCCTAAGGACCTCCGACTTGATGTTGTTGGAAATAAACTTGAAACTTGTTGTGCCGCTACCTTGCCGGCCCCAACCAACCACCGACGCCAGTCGTCGTTCTACGCGACAGCAAATCCATTGCTCAGCGGGATGTATGGGAGAAACAATAAAGCCCCGCGCACGTGTGGTGCCGCCTGTCCGACGCCATGATGATCTCGTCAGGCCGTCCTTAACCCGCCCAGGTGCGAAATGTGCTGTCAACGAGCCATCGAATCCCCAGCAGGGAGCGGTCATTCACCAAACTAGTGGTCCTTTGTCATCGAACAGGTACTGACCCTCGGAGGCGCAGGCGTGGTCATCGTTATGCACCAGCAAGTGGTGCAGGATTGGTGGACTCCTGGCCACCGCGTGGAGAGGAGAATGTGGGGGGTGGACCCCAACCTACCAATTTATTCCACCGCATCGAAGAGCGCCGTGCCTGTTCACGAAGACCGCCAACATGTAAATACTGTAAATAAAGTATTTTCTCTCTTCCAACTTATCCTGGTGACTGCTCGAAGCACGACACCCGCACGTGTTCGCACCGGCCACGCAACGCCATTCCTAACAGCATGCACCTGGTGTGGCAGTTCAGCACACATGGCCTTGAACTTCTAAGTGTGGCTTTCTGTTTGTGGCGGTTTTATAGTGTAAAGTTATCACAAATATAAGCATGGCTTAAAGGTGTTTTGGAATCTGATAGCCTGCCCCAACCACAGCATTTTTTTAAAGATATGCAGCAGTAAACATTGAACAGGAGCACACAAGAGGACATGACGGGAGAGGCGCTGTTTTTTTGTGTGAATCTGATTACTCTTCGCCGCTAGATATTTCGGAAACAGAAAAATCTGCATGGGCAACTAGCCCCAACGCGCGTTTTCTTAGCGAACAACTGCTTTTTTGCACACATAGGGAACATATGCAAGTCATTCAGTTCTTAAGTAGTGTTCAGCTATAAAGGAATGCAGGCCCAGCGTTGGTTGCATCACTAGCCAGGCAAATAATGTGAAGCATTAACGCATCTGAAGCAGCGAAACGATGCTGAGAAAGACGTACGCAGCATGTGTTCAAGAAGTGCAAGTGACACCACGCACACTTTTTCATCACACCTAACGTTTATACAGTCATTTCAGAATGACTGCATAAATTTGATTCATGCAGCTAGTGAGATCTCTGTTTCATATGCTCACATTTAAGTGAGTGCATAATTTATGATGAACAACATAGTAAACACAGTGAACTTGTGCTTCTGCACATCATTCGTACAGTCGTCTTTTGAAAAGAAGTAGCAAAAGATTTTGTGCAATGGTTATAACCCGTTGAGCGCACTCATACTTGTAGCTTCACTTAACACGCACCTGATGCAAGGAATGTCTAACAGTGCAGGTACCACTGGCATTGCCAAATACATGAAGAAAAGTTGTCATCACTGCAGTTCAACGCCAGGGCCAAGCCATGCAGTGGACCCTGAAACTGCCGAGGACATGGCTGAGGAGATCGGTGTGGACACCTACAGCAATGAGTAAAAAAATATGTAAATCCTATAATATTTGACAAACACAGCCCATTCCAAGTCATCCTATTGCGTCTGCTTAACACGTTTTGTAACTTGCTTGTTGTGCTTGTATATTTGGAAAATATGCCTTTCTTTTCTGCAATAGGTTCTGCTTCATGAAATTCTAATGCTGCGTAAGTTGCAATAGCGGTTACTCTTGCAGTGCCGTTACACCAACCATCTTATAAGAGCAGCCACCCTTGAAACGGTGTGTAATCAAAGTATTTTGGGTTCTCCTGGCGTGAGATCCTAAATAAAATTCCCCTCAAAAGGCTACGTTTCTGCACTTTTTAGCAGTGTGT
Source organism: Rhipicephalus appendiculatus (assembly GCA_030522465.1). NCBI lineage: Eukaryota > Metazoa > Arthropoda > Arachnida > Ixodida > Ixodidae > Rhipicephalus > Rhipicephalus appendiculatus. Next base: position 36,829 of record JALIZH010010825.1, on the reverse strand, counting down.
ATAATTCCCTGCAGGTCACGAAGCTCAAGGCGACAGAGGGGCTGCGAGGGTGCTCGGTGAGATATACCATAAGTACTTGAGGATGAACTTGCAGAAATTTTTCTTACAACCCAAGGCATGCTACAGAACACAATGTTTTTTATCGAGTAACTGTGCAACTGCAGCCTTCATATGCATGAATCACAGATCACACTTCCTCTACAGCAATGCTGGAGAGAGCACAAGCCAGGAGGCTGTTGCGCAGGCATGCATGCACCACCTAGAATATGTTAGGGACAACAGGGGGCCCATCAAAAAAAAAAAAATCCACGCATATCCACGGAGTGAATGATGATGAGTGGGCGAAGCTCCGGCAGACCACCGGAGAAAGAGGAAGCCCACCAAGAGCGAGCGCATTTTATAACGCTCACCCCTAGCGGTCTCCCATCGCACTAGCGCGCATCGAACGATCTCGAACGATCGTTCCATTCAACGAGAATCGAGCTGAGATGCGCCTCTAGCGGTATCCGATTAAACGAGAGCAATGCACCTCCATCCAATCAGATTCGACTCCTAACGCGCCATCTGGCGCTCTCCTATCACACTAACCCCACACGCAGCGCGCGCCTCCACGCCATCTAGTGAGCGATTCATGTACTGTCACAGCGCAGCGCCATCTAATGGACATTGCGAGAAGCAGCTGGGGTGGCTACGACAACGACAACGGAGGCACTGAGCCACAGCGTAAGGAGCTTCGCCCCTAAAAAAGATAGTATAGGTTTTTTTGCTCTACGTACATATGCCCCCCGCAGGGAGCTACCTATACAAGTTGCGCAAGACATCATGCATGCCGTTGAGGTGATGCTGTACGAGACGGAAATCAATTTGCGTAGACGCAATGTAGCAATTGGAACTGTTCATATAACACCTACGTTAATTCGTGTAAGGGGGAAGTTGTAGTTTTGCTTGAAATGCAGAACACTACTCTCATTTTCTTGTTACCTTAGCACAAGTACTACAAGTAAGAAATGCGTTCAACACTTGTAAGCACAATTATCATTAACAATATGAAACATATGCTTACACAGTAGATTCTCATTAAACGGAAATCTCCTAAACCAATCGCTGCTTCAATGAAGAACTGTCTATTAAACCATTGGTGTCACGCGTGAATTCTGCACCCCATCATTCTCAGTAGGCAGAACTCCTGTCAAACGGATCACATTTTCCTGGTCCTTTCAGGTAGTGTTTAACAAGAGTCTACTGTATTTGCAGATGAGAGTAGTAATTTCTGAATGAAAGGTTGTATATGTGATACATAATTTCATATATAAAATGTGCATAAACTAAGAACACGGAAGGTATAAAACCGTTAATGGTAGCAAGTATGACGTTGGTGTATCTTGTAATGCACACGAAAGATCTCCGACGGTTACTGAGAGCGACAGAATGCGTACCAAGGCGTGGGAAAGAAAGTGGAGCAGTGCACAATTGTTTGTGAGGTAATCAAGCAGACATATTTGCAGGCATTAAATGTAATGAGCACGTGTAATGCAGGGTAAATCGCAGATCACTGGGAGAGGCCTTTGCCCTGCATGATGATGATTAGTAGGGTTTTTTGGCGCAGGGGCCATGGGTGGCCAAAGAGCGCCATTACTGATAATGTAGTACTACCTTTGACTAGTGAGTTTTAATGGCAGGTTTATGGTAGAATAATGGTGGGATTTTGACGGTAGGTGTACAACGGCTGTAAAGAGGCCTAAAATCACGCGCTGTATCGGAGCGTAAAACATGTGTATATAGCATAAAATTATGGCAGTGACACGTGATGTGATCTATGGGTGTGATATGATTGACCGATGAGTATGATTTCTACAAGTGAGATATTGAAATAGCACGAATGCCTCCTCAGAGTCTTTGAGCCCAAAGGCCGGGAGGCAGGTGCTTCATTTGGTAGAGCCCCCGCAGGGGCGTCTGCGCGAGCAGGCGTTTGGTGTGTGGCGACACCACGGACCCAAGCCATCGGGGGGGGGGGGCTTTCGACCTCCTTCCACGCCTAGCCGTGCGTGGCGTAGCCGTGTCCGGGGAAAAGGGGATCCTGGGGGTTGAGCCGACGCCGGGTGATTGGACCTTTAAGGCCCCCCGGCAGAGGCAACACACTCCTTTGGCCCCAGCTTCACGTAGACGGCACCCCTGGGCTGACCCACCCAGGGGAAATCGGCAGTCGCCTTTTCCTCTCTCTCTCTCTCTACCCTTATCTTCGTCTTTCTCTCTCTTTTAATCTTTCCTGTCATCTCCTCTCTTCTATTCACTTCCAGTCTTCCAGGCGGCAAGGGTTAACCTTGTGTGTGTGCCCTCTCTTGGGCACATTATATTTGGTTATAGTGGCTGTGTACAGCTGGCGTTGGCATGGCTTATATTAGTGTAAGTTCTGTCGCGTCCCCATGTTGGGCTCCATGGTGGGCAGCTGGCATGGCTGCCGAAACTAAACAATTTCTATGGCCTCCAGCTCATTTCCTCGACTCAATGATCGTCCTCTCTCAAAGAGGGGACGCACCGAAGAAAAACATGAACTTCTTTTTGAAGCCAAAAGAAAATTTCCCCCCGATTCCACGTAATCCACTGTGAGACCATCGACAAGAATGCCAGAACAATCTCTCCCTATATTGTTTCCAAATCCCTCACCAATACACTCGGACAAGGTTATAAGGCTACTAGAATGGCTAGTGGGGACCTTCTCCTTGAAGTGCAAAGTAAGAGCCAGTACGATAACCTCTCAAAACTAGTCTCTTTTGGAAGCACTCCTGTATCAATAACACCACACCGATCCCTGAACAGCTCCCGAGGTGTAGTATCTGACCAAGACCTGCTCGACTTGACTGAGAATGAGCTCCTTGAGGGCTGGAATGAACAACATGTGACACATGTACAGCGAATTAAATTCCGACGTGACGATAAAGAAATACCCACAAAACACCGGATTGTTACATTTTCCACAAGCACCCTACCAGAATATATCGAAACAGGCTACCTGAGGCTAAAGGTCCGACCATACATTCGCAATCCGCGGCGTTGTTTTAAGTGCCAACGTTTCGGTCACGGCTCTCACAGCTGCCGTGGCCGTCAAACCTGTGCCAAGTGCAGCTCGCACGAACACCCTACAGACACCTGTGCTGAAACTCCCCACTGTGCAAACTGTGACGGCGGACACCCAGCATACTCTCGCACATGTCCTTCATGGAAACACGAAAAAAGAAATACTCACACTCAAGGTAAATGACAACATCTCCTTTAGGGAGGCTCGCAAACGCCTTTCTTTTGCGCAGGGTCCTTCATTCGCAGACGTGGCACGCAAGGGGGGCAGTGCCACAAAAGTTCGCGGCAGCCGCACGCACCACTCCGAGTGGACGGGCGGCAGCGCCACTGGCCCCCCTCAGCGGAAGCAGCCCGTGCTGCTCCGCAACCAAAGGGTATGTAGGCCTCTGGACCTGCAGGCCCAGGGCCTTCTGTTCAGGCAGAAGGTCCCAAAAGTGTGACACCCGTGCGCGTAACCCGCGGGCGGGCATCCAGCGCCTCTGCCGAGGCAATGGAAACAACGGCAAGTCCGACGGCGTCTCCGGCTCCGAAGGATCGGCGCAGCTCCTTGGAGCGCGCCAAAAAAGCAAGAACTCCCGTCACGGGGCCTGACAAGGGCTCTCTGACCTAACGCAACACTCCTTTTAGTACACACAGCACTAATTCACACTCAAAATGGATACACAAATTATACAATGGAATATAAGAGGTCTTATCAGAAACCTCGATGATATCCAAGAGCTGCTACATGAACACTAACCAAAAGTGCTGTGTGTACAAGAAACACAATTAAAATCCAAGAACACCAATTTTCTACTTCATTACGTTATTTTCAGAAAAGACCGGGATGATGCTGTGGCATCATCTGGTGGCGTGGCAATGAGAGTTAATCCAGGAGTAGCATGTACACATCTACCACTACAAACATCCCTTGAGGCAGTGGCTGTTCGAGCAGTTCTTTTGAACAAACTTGTCACCATCTGCTCTCTCTACATACCCCCCACACTACCGTCTTGAAAAACATGAATTCCAGTCCATAATAGATGAACTACCAGCGCTTATCTGGTCCTTGGGGACTTGAATGCACATAGCGGTCTATGCGGTGATCCTCGCTGCGATGCACGAGGTCGCCTAATTGAACAGTTCCTTTTTTCCTCCGGTGCGTGTCTGTTGAATAGGAAAGAACCCATGTATTATAGCCTCACCAACAAAACCTACTCGTCCATAGACCTCAGCATTGTATCTCCATCGCTTCCACCCCTACTCCACTGGAAAGTCATAAATAATCCTTTCGGAAGTGACCATTTTCCTGTAGTTCTGAGCACACCAATATCAAATGAATGTCCTCCACAGGTTCCTAAATGGCTCACAGACAAAGCTGATTGGGAACAGTTTCATGAGATTACCTGTTTAAGTTGGAGTAACATGTCTGGAGTAAGCATAAATGCAGCCGTAGAGTACTTTACAACTTTTCTGGTAGATGCTGCAACCAAATGTATCCCACAAACAACTGGACTGCCCGGCAAGCGACGTGTCCCTTGGTGGAACAATGAATGTAGAAACGCCCGAAAAAAGCAAAACAAAGCATGGAGGTTGCTCCGGAACTCACCGACAGCCGAGAATCTTGACAGCTTTAAAAACATTAAAATCTCAAGGAGAAGAACGCGCAGACAGGCTAGAAGGGAGAGCTGGCAGAAATTTATATCCGGAATAAATCCATATACACAAGAGGCGAGAGTGTGGAACATGGTTGGTAAGGTAGCAGGACGACAAGCACATTCACTTCCTTTAGTAACTACACAGGGCGACAGCTTCGAAGACCAGGCGACCTTCCTCGGCGCACATTTCGAACAGGTCTCCAGCTCATCGCACTACACTGCAACTTTCTAACAATACAAAACAAGAATCGAAAAACAGAAACTAGAGCGCAAATCCACAAAACACGAGCCATACAATGAACCTTTCGTCTTAGCCGAGCTACAGGCGTCGCTAAACTGTTGCAACGATTCCGCCCCAGGCTCTGATCGTGTAGTATATGAAATGTTAAAACATCTGCCCTCTGAAACTCAAAAGTCCCTTCTTTCCCTGTATAATGCTGTTTGGTTTTCCGGCGAGATCCCCTCTGCCTGGAAAGAAGCCATAGTTATTCCGATTCTGAAGCAAGGCAAGGATCCATCCTCCGTTACCAGTTACAGGCCCATCGCACTAACAAGCTGTCTGTGTAAACTTTTTGAAAAGATGGTGAACCGCCGACTAATACATTTCCTTGAAACAAACAATCTACTGGACCCATACCAGTGCGGATTTCGCGAGGGCAGATCCACCACTGACCACCTCTTACGTATCGAGGCACAAATCCGTGACGCTTTTGTCCATAACCAAATTTTCCTTTCCGTGTTCCTCGATATAGAAAAAGCTTATGACACTACATGGCGCTTCGGTATACTGCGAGACCTCGCACATTTAGGTGTGCGGGGTAGAATGGTAACCATAATCGACAATTACCTGTCCAATCGGACATTCCGTGTCCGAGTGGGCACTGTTCTGTCTCAAACATTTGTCCAAGAAACAGGAGTGCCGCAAGGTGGCGTATTGAGTTGTACGCTATTTATTATCAAAATGAATTCTTTGCGCCTGTCCATGCCCCGCAAATGTTTTATTTCACATATGTCGACGATGTTCAGGTCGGTTTCAAATCGTGCAACCTTTCTATGTCTGAACGGCAGGTTCAGTTAGGCTTGAACAAGGTCTCTAAATGGGCAGACGAAAATGGGTTTCAGCTGAACCCACAAAAGAGCACATGTGTCCTATTCTCCAGAAAGAGAGGCCTTCACCCTGATCCGGATATTCACCTGTACGGTCAACGTCCGTCTCTAAAAACTGAGCATAAGTTCCTGGGTGTAATATTAGACACCAAACTAACCTTCATACCGCACATCAAGTATCTAAAAAACAAGTGCTTAAAAACCATGAGTATACTGAAAGTGCTGTCACGCACTACATGGGGTAGTGACAAAAAGTGTCTGATGAACCTACATAAAAGCCTCATACGCACGCGCCTAGATTACGGGGCGATAATCTACCAGTCTGCGACTCCAACTGCACTAAAGATGTTTGATCCTGTTCACCATTCAGGGATTCGTCTTTCTACGGGTGCTTTTCGCACCAGACCCGTAGAAAGCCTCTACGTTGAATCTAACGAGTGGTCGCTGCACCTACCGAGAACCTACATGTCCTTTCTATATTATTTCAAAGTGAACGCAGACAAGGAACACCATTCACATTCTACAATTAATGATACGTCGAGCTCTGCCCTATTTGAAAACCGGCCTTCGTTCAGACAGCCCTACTCACTTCATGTGAGGGGCCTAGCTGAGGAAACGGGTGTACCACTTGAACACCGTTTGATGGCTCCCGCAGCGTATCTGCCGCCGTGGGAGTGGCAGACTATAGATTGCGACGTGCCGTTCTTAGAGGTTACGAAGCACGCGCCCATTGTATATATCCGTACATACTTCCTTGAACTGCAACACAAATACACATGTCCTGAATTCTTTACTGATGCCTCAAAGTCTTACACTTCTGTGTCGTACGCATCGGTCGGTCCATCATTTTCGGATGCCGGCGTTCTGCATCCTGATACAAGCATCTTCACCGCTGAAGCATATGCGATACTTGTGGCTGTTAAACACATTAAGCAACTAAAACTGCAAAAGGCAGTAATTTACACGGATTCCCTAAGCGTAGTAAAAGCTCTGAAAACACATAAAAAACACAAGAACCCGGTTCTTGTCTCCCTTTACTCATCTTTATGCACAGCCTACACATTCAAACAGCATGTCGTAGTGTGCTGGGTGCCAGGGCACCACGAGATCCAAGGTAACGTGTTGGCGGACCAGCTGGCCGCATCCGCCTACGAGAACACTGCGGATACATTCACGCCCGTCCCTGGGCTGTGGTGGATCACTCACTGTCCTGCACATACTTATTCAATGCAGTGAATTAGAGTCTATTAGAAAAAAAACTTTCCATTAGCCTACAAAGAACAAATCCCACTGCACCCGCGCATGTTCATCGGCGAAGAACCGATTTTTAAATATGAGTCATTGTTTGCGTTTTTAAAAGATATTCATAGCTTTCACATCATATATCAAGGAAATCCGTAGCACGACCTCTCAACAGAGGTTGTTGCTGCGGTAGCTACTCTCACAAGCACCTTCTTCCCAGCCTTTGGCCTCAAAGGTCTTGAGACGGCATTGGTGCAATTTTACGATCGCTTACTTGTATATACCATGGTCATTTGTGATTCATTCCATCCCCATAGATCGCATCACGTATCAGTGCCATAATTTTATACTCTATACCCACCTTTTACGCTTGTTTATAGCGCGTGATTTTAGGCCTCTATACAGCCGTAATACACCGTCATCGCAATCATTGGTCATCGCCTACATCACATAAAAGACATGGCGCTCTTTGGCCACACATGGCCCTTGCGCCACAAAACTCCACTAATCAATCAATCATATGGTAGAGCCACAGCAGCCGCAATATCAGTTGTGAGGCGGCGCTACGGGTTACCTGGGTAAATAACGTTAAGTTATCAATATCATTAAGAAATGCAAACAGAGATTGATATTTAAAAAGTGGTTCACTGCCTAAGAACAAAGCAGGGTGAAGTGGTATCTGTTGCCGGTATATTAATGGGAAATGCTTGTTTCTTTCAGCGTCTAGTTCTGTGCATTGCAAGAGTACGTGAAGGACAGTAAGAGGCTCGCCACATTTATCACACAAAGGTGGATAGCCACCGGACAAAAGGTATGAGTGTGTTGTGTGTGTGTGTCCTATTCTAAGTCACATGCATGTTAGTGACATGCATGTTATTAAGAGAAAAGTTGATTTGAAGATTGGTGCCCACGTTCTTAGAATGTTTAATACAAGTTTGTTTACTGCTTATTCCAAAGGTAACTTTTAGGTTTAAAAAACTTTCATTATGAATGCTCATAAGCCAGTTAGTGTAACAGTGGTTATACTGTGAGCAGCATTGTCTTTAAATACCATCGAGTTGTAGTTGTTTCCTGGTGGTGGTATGACTTTGTAAATGTAGTTTCTTCTTATGCTTCATTTATTGTGATTTTTCTGTAACCCCCCTCCCCAACTCAATGCTCCTCTGGAGCCTTTAGGGCAACATGAATAAATAAATAAATGTCACTTAAACGCATTTCTGGCAAGCACTGCAAAGTATTCGGGCGTATCAGAATAACATCCAGGTATGTTGCACACGGGTGGCGTAATTGTTCTTTTGCTGTCCATTTCGTATACACTACATTTAATTCACCTCTTAGCCGTCATGCTGTCATCATAAGAAATCTAAGTTGCAAAGTTTGTTTCAAAACAGGGTTCACAATCAATGTTACAAGTGTGAAATAGATTTTAGGGGTTCCTTTCAAACTGTATGTGCATTTGCATATGCTGACGCTGTGACGTTTCGCGAAATTGATCTGAACAAGTGGAAAAAGGCGGCCCAGTTCGTACATGTCGCAAAGAAGGCAGCAACAGCTCAAACATGGGGCGAAGAGAAGAAAAGCGGCTTGTCCTCCTGCTTTCTTTGTCTCATGCTTGCACTTTTAATCCCCACTTTAATGCAATTGATTTCTGTGATAACTGAAGTGATAACTGTGCTATAAGTCATGTGTGCATTTTAAAATGAATCGTGTATGTATATTTCTGAATATATTTGTAGTATATAAATAGTTTTCGCTGTAAGACTGATGTTGCACTGGTGTGACTTTTCTCTTGTTATCTGGTTAGCTCAAGAAGAGACCATGTACGAGAAGTTCTATAAGAAATAAAATGCACTTACAACAGACCGTGGCCTTGTCTACTTCAAGCGCTGGTCACCACTTTGTCTTGCCAGAGAACTTGACCGTCTGTGACGAAGTAGTGCGCCAGTTTGTTTCGCACTTGCTTCACATACCTGCAAGGCATAATTCACACATTTAATTTCATTGTGTCATCAGTATCATGACGGAGGACACACACTGCAAGGGAAGCACACTAACCTTCCAAACGTAGGTGGTAGTTGGTGTCGTAACCATGACACTATACTGCCAAAGTCTGCATTGCTTTTCATGTATTAATGGGTGTTACCTGTCTTGTGCCTTTTCTACGGTATCTTCAGTGTGTGATGGAATGCATTTTCACTGATTAGCATAACAGCTTTCGAAATGTTGGCTTCCATTCATTACACCAAAGCTCGGCAGCTGTTCCCTGTCACACAAAACCACTGTTGTACACTTTTCAGAGCACTCTTACCCTATACATGTGTTTCCCAGTTTATTACATGTTCACTGCTCAGCAACGGGTAGAGATAGAATGGAGAATAAATCAAATGCGTAATTGTTAAGTACAATAGGTCCACTTTGGTACGCCACACATGGGGCGAGAAAGAAGGATAGCAGCAAAAGGATGTAGGTTCAGACATGATATGAGAAATTGCATACAAACAAGGTATTGCTTTGTTACATATTCAAACGCAACAATGAGTGTACATTTCAGCAAAATCATTTTCTCTAGCCTTTGTGCGTAGATTTCTTTCACTGCATTCCTTCAGTTCATACATTTACTAGTAATGCAGACATTCGTTACATTGACATGCAACCATAGGCGTGCACAAGTGGGCGGCAAGGGAGGCGGCTACTCCCCGTAATCATCTGAGGGGGGGGGGGGGGCCATGTCTGCCCCATACCTTCACTCAGTCGTACCTGTGCCATCATTTTTAAAAATACCAGGTTATGGCCATGAATGCTTTTGCTGCTAATAGCGGTCAAGGACCATTGATGTTGCATTCAAAAAGTTTTCTTCCCCTTTTTACCCCCCCGGAAACGGGGGGCCAACGGCAGGATGTTGCGGGAAGCACGTCATTGCTACATTTTCATGTTTGTATCCACAACCGGTGGGGTGGTAGTGCGGTGAAACCTGAACCTCCTAATGCGGGGAACACCGCACATGGCTGTGCACGCTATTTCGGAACAAAATTGTGGTCTACATTCTCCCATTGTTCTTTTGGTAACGCACTTTCAGCTAAAAAAGGGAAAGCAGAGGAATCTTGAGGGCTCATTTTTCTTCTTTAGACACAGCACTAATTAGAACGCACAAGAAAGCTAAGGAAAGTAAGGGGATGTTGTTGGTAGTAATTACGCTGTAAATATGACGTAAGCAAAGTTGATGTAAAGATAACTTGCCGCTGGCAGAGACCAAACCTCTGCCCATAAATGTCTCTTAAAGTGGGCGGGGGGGATGACCTCCACTGTAGCTCAGTTGGTAGAACATAGGATGCGACATTCGAAGGTCGAGGTTCACCCTGCCAGCGACAAGTTATCTTTTCACGACTCTAGTTTCTTCACATTTACTTCGTATTACTACCAACATCCGAAACACTTTCCTTAGCTTTCTAGTCTGGTAGTTCTAATAAACCGCAATATATTCACCAGTATGTCCGCAATACGGACAGTTTGTCGCACACGAAGTTTTCATTGCTGTACATGTTTGCTTTTAAAAAGTGCGTTTGAAAAACGTTAATGGAGAGCTGAACTTTTTCACACTGTGTGCTTACCACGAGCTTGAAAACAAAACCTACTGTGAGATCACTGTTTCAGAGTTAGTGTCATGTCCCATATCATAGAAACAACTGACAGACACTCATGTTTCACTTCTAAAGGCAGAGGTATGTGTGCCACTGCATGGCATCAGAATCAAAGCGTACCTCGCAGCGTTGCAGCCAGTAGGTCGTGACGGCAAGAGCGCTCCCCCATCTGCTTCATCGTCCCTCCAACTTCCAGCTGAAAGGCGGCCTTCCCAGTCCTCGCTGTCTTTGGCACCAGGTGGGCAATAGGCAGCGGAGGATATTGCAGACTCTTTACGGCGAAAGTTGTGCAGCACTATGCACACTCCAATGTATGCATTTATGTTGCCTTCTTTCGCCTTAATGGGTCATCGCAGCATCCTCCACCTTTGTGCCAGGATGCCAAAGGCATTCTCGATGACGCGGCGCGCCCTGGTCATTCTGTAATTGAAGACTCGCCGCTCGTACGCCTTGTTGTCATCTTCGTGCAGTGCTGAAAAGGAGAACACTGGGCACTGTAACAAAAACAACCTGCCCAAGCCTTTTTTCAAGTAGTGCTATCACTATTCATTACAAATGAAAAATGCAGTCGGTCATGCACTGTCTCAAGGGACGAGTAAAGATGCTAACTTGCCTTCATAGGCGTTACTCTAGTGTACTTGGCAAGAGCTCGACAAATCTTTACAACTCTTATTAGCAATGAAGACGCGAGAAAAATCAGCAAAACACAAAGCAAGGAACAAAAAAGAAGGCACATTTAAGCAGTGCTTTCTTCCTCCCGTTTTGAGTATTGCTGGCTTTTGTCGCACCTAAATATTAACGAACCAGCCAAGTTTTTCACACTTCTGAAGTATTGTTGGCTATTCGAACATTTTCCTTTTTGAGCATGGCTCTGACAACTTCTCACCAGTACGTACTAAAGGCTCACCACAAATGTGTTGTAATTGCACCCATGCACGCGACATTTCTGCAATACTACACAAAGGTATCGAATCATGAGAGGAGTGTCCCTACATTTTTGCCACAAACTGTACATTGTCTACATTTCTGGAGACAGCTCAATTGTCACAATTTCATTGTAAAATTAGAATGAGATGGGAACACAATTGTACTTTATGTTAACTTTACTACATGGCAGCATATATAGCACAAAGTATGAAAGATCTTCATAAGTTGAGCCAGGATATAGCTTTGAAAAAGGTCGCCACAGTCATTCCACAGGAGAAATTTGTTGCTGTACAGTTCAATCTTGCTTAATGACAACCTTGTCTCAACGTCGCAATCACTGAACTGAAGTTATCAGCCGCGCAAGTTCTACAAGGAGAACTTTTGTTTTTTGCGCCCTTCCGAGATCCACTTGGGCCTCAACAAGCAAAACATTGCTGCCATTTGTCACTGTGTGCCAATATCAGGCCTAATACAGTTGCCTCCCACGAGCAGCAAGTTACCTGCAGGACGCACTGTGGCTGATGCCTGCTGTGCTGATTTTACTTTGTGCGATTCCTTCAAAGAAGAAAAGAATGTAATACAAATCATACTCTACCAGTATGAATTTGAATTGTATGTCCATTGGGATCAGAAAGAGACAATTTTAAGCTGCTGAGTGTGTATATGACACTAGGTAATCTGCCGCAACACTACAGATCACGTGTAGAAAGCCTGCACCTGGTAATGCTTTATCGTCACAAGGATGTTCAAGAATTGGGCAAAGGTTGTTTTGCCACGTTTGGTAAAAGTGAAAGCTCGGGAGTGTTGGTGACTGTTAGTTTATCAAGTTCATTATGCTGTGCGCCTCAGTTTCGTTGCAGGCGACAACCTCGGAAGCCACATGATAGGAGGCTTTACTATGAACTTGAGCACATACATGTAATTTTGTAGATTTTGCCTTGTGACCCGTGCAGAATTTGAGCAAGTGCCTAACGCAGTCAGTGAAATTACAGTGAATGTTTGGGCCGCCTTGCCCGTGGAAATGATGCACAATCTGATTGCGGTTTGACTGGTAATTCTCCTTTCTATGAACTTAAGCACCTTCATGTATGCAACCCAGGTTTGCCACCATGTATTGGTCACGACGTTTTTGAAGGTGTGGTGCAATACGATTTAGCGTTATGCATTGTTTACTTTGTGAGTGAACGCTGGTTCACTTATGAGTACTTAAACTGTAGAATATACACCATGAAGCTGAATGCTCATGACTTGCGTAACAAACCGGCAAAAGTCTCGCACCAGAGCAGGAAACTTGGAGGCCACCCAATGCAAAACTGGACTTTGTTGAGGTTACTTCCTGTGCAGCTGGGTTCAAAAGTGGCATATGTGACTGATGCCGTTCTTGAGCTTGTCATCATCTTGATCCAAATAGTAGACCTTCTGATGGCTCCAAAAATAACAGCAGGCCAGGTTGCATGCATGAAAGTTCTCATTGAGGAGTATGTGGTTTTTCAACATGAATTGTTTTCCAGAAACAAACTCAAGCCAAAGCTCCATAGCATGTTGCACTACAGCGAACTTGTGGAGCATTTTGGTCCCCTTTGTCATATATGGACGATGAGGTTCGAGAGTAAACACAAGTACTTCAGCGAATGCATTCGTTCGGTCAGGAAGTAGAAGAATGTCACCAAGACACTCAGTGAACGGCATCAACTGTATCAGTATTTCCTGGCAGCACGTGGATGATTTTCTGTTGCCAGAGAGTTTACAGATTGGCAAGCACTTCCAAACGCTCAGACGTGCTCATGAGTGACGGGAACAAACTTAACTGATGATCATATACTGCTAAAGAAAGCTACTATTGAGGACCACACTTACACATGTAATGATTATGTCCTCGTCTCAGGAACGCGTTTCAATGTAACGTTTGGTTCTGTGATTGCAATCATGAAAGACCAATGCGAATCATTGTCCTTACTGCTTCAATGCACACATGTAGCTCTCATACCTGGCACTGAACTGTACGATCTGCAAAACTCAACAGGTGAAATGGTCATTTTGCATGCAAATGAACTTCTTGACAGGACGCCATACCAACCATACTATTTTAATGACACTTCTGTTATCAGACTTAATTTTTCTTAGTGTGAAAAACTGAGCACTGCTGACTGTTAAAGGGACACGAAACAGGAAACTAAATTCAACTCTGCTTGGAAATCGCCTTTTATAATGCCTTAAAAGGCAGTCTTGTAGGGAAACGTATGCAAAAACAGAAGTTGGCCACGTCCTTGCCTCTTTCTCTTGACCCTGTTGAAGTTCATGCTTGAAGTTTCTAAGACGTCCGTGCACTCCTTGCTCAGATGTCATGAGCTTAGATGGTGCTTCCTGGTGAGGATTTTTTTTTAAATTGCCACTGTTGGTACAGCTGCACCAATTGCGTCACAGCTGGCCCTTTTCTCCATCCTGCATTTAGTATATTAACAGAAACATGTATATTGACAGAAAAGTTATGACAAGCCTACACTAAATAAGCGTAAAAGCTACCTCGCTATTAAAGTCAAGCTAAACCATAAAGTGTGCTATATCATCTTCTGGAAGTGAACTGAGTGATCATAGATTCTGTCTTCTTTGTCATGTTTGCTCTGTTTTGTTGCCGTTTTTGAGTGGCTGAAGTTCCAGTGTTTTGCACAGTAAAGTCTTGTTTGTGGCACTGCTCAAATATTGATCATGCTGTTGTAGCGGGAGTATTCTCAAAGAGGTTGTCAGATCAGAAAGCGGCCTCAGATAATGTTTGGTCGTGCACTTTTCCCATAGTTGTTTTCTGTACCAGATTAATGGTGCCCAAGCGAGAAGTTGCTTACTTGACAAAGACAAGTCTGCTTGTCAAAATGTCTGCCGCTGTGAGATGCCTATTCAATAATTTGTTTCCTGGTAACAGAGGTACCTAGTAATACACATAATCAGTGGCTAGGAGGAGGATAACAAAGACAAAGAAAAGGAAGGCTTGAAAGGACATACTGATGGGCTAGTTGGTAGTGCATAATTCAGACAGCAGCGCAGGGGTGGAACAGCTGCGCCATTTGAGCCATTGTGCGCCAAACTTGTTTACTTGCGCCATTCTGCGCCGGAGCACCTCTGTTTGGCCAAACTCCCTTATCAGCGCCGTGCAGTGCCGCAGCACCCGAATTTAGCCGCAAGGTGTCCCGTGCCCGAAAAAGTGGCTGAAACATGGTGTTTTCGGTTTCAAACAGTTACAATTGCGTTTTCGTTAAGGCAGTGATCGCTCGAGCAGCAGCTGTGAACTTTGATTGTGAGGTCAGCGCGAACAGCTAAGGTCGCGCTAAGCGCGAATCAGCGCGAATAGCTCGTAAAGCCTTCTACGTGCGGCGCTCTCAACGCGAAGATACTGTGTTAAAAGAGCGTTTCTCCAGTGATTTGTAGAGCTACGCGATATCGGACCCAAAAGAGTTAGCTGCCAGCCTTAGTTCGTAAAACACTACAATTTGTTCCTATCGTATTCATTGATTCGCCCTTGCGGTGAAACTTTTTCTGTATAACTTATTTCTTTTATAACTTGATGGCAGCGTTCAGAAAAAGAAGAGGATGACGGTAACGGTGTTCACGAGAAGCGGGGATGGTTGCTCATCAAGCACAGGCGCGTATTCTCGGTAGTTTCACCGCTGTGCTGCGTTTTAAGGCGACTAGGCGGTTGACGCATACGCGTTCAGGTTAAAAAAAATGGGCCGCTGTACGTAGCTAAAGAACTCGCAGTTGCACCGCAAGGGTTCAGCTACCAATGCGATAGCAACAAATTGTAATGCTCTAATGCTCTACGAAGTGAGGCTGAAAGCTAACTCTTTTAGATCCGATCTGACGTAACTCTACAAAACACAGGTGTAAGAGAATACGGCCACGCCACGGAGAGCTACATTTTTCGCGTAGTCTCTTCGAAATGAGAACACAGGACGTCGAAGTGTAAGAGAGCCGCCCGCTGATGGCTGCCGAGGTAGCGCGCGCGGGCGAGCGATCGCGAGCGCACCCTTAGAAGCAAACTTCACAATTGCTGCTCGAGCGACACCCCTCCTCTCTCACGTCTTTTCTTGCTCGTTCAAGACGGGCGTGGCATTTCCTCTCTGCTTCGACGGGAGGCCTCCCGAGCGGGGTGATGTTATCGCATGCGCCCTCCGAAGGACGGATATAGGCCGGCTCGTTTGATCAATGCTTCAGCCGCGTTGGTCGGTCCTGCTCGCGCGCTTTTACCCGTGGGTGAAACACACGATGCACAGGGGTATGTTATCAATTTGGACTTTATACGGGACATGACGGCGACGGCAAAACCCGTAGATAGTGCCCACATAATTGCTATCGCAATAATATGGCTATTGCGCAATTTAGCTTGGTGTTCGAAAAATGCGGCATTGGACAAATGTTGCTTCACAATTGCTGTCAAACGGGGCTACATCTTTCTTTCTTTCTTTCTTTATTAGTTTATTTAGAACAACACTGAATTGTCCAAGGGGACACGGCTAAAGGCAAAAATTGCCTGACTGGGCCGTGCCACCCATACAGCAGTAGCAGCAGCAGAAAGACGACATTTTGTAACATGAAAACATAGATGAAAATCAATCATTATACTTGTTTACACTGCTGAAATGCACAATTCATCAAAATCAAAAGCAATAATCGAAAAAAAACATGAATGTTATCAGTTTGACAGGTACTTAGCACTAAAAGGTAGAAACACAAATATAACAGATGATGCACGTGTAACTCTCGAGCAAAAAATGTCGGCAACCAAGAACAATCTGATGGGGCTCATGAGCCACATGCGAAAAAAATAAAAAAATACATTGATGCAGAATCATAGTGTACATAGAATAACTTTGGTTTTAGTCCTCTGAGAATAATAATTCTCTAATCGTTTTTTGAAAAGTTTGCTTAGTAATTCCAGAATTTAGGAGATCTGTGGTTAAGGCATAGTTGTTGAGGAGGTTTGGAATTTGCACCGCAAGTTTTTGTTCACCGTAATTTGTTCTACTACGTGGAATAGATATACAACTATTTCTGAAAGTATAGCCTGTCGTTTTTACACAGTATTTACTCTGGAAGGTATGTTTGTCGCTCTGAAATTGCCGCATAATCTCTAGAAATAGCTTATATGTATGGAGTTTGGACACTGTAAATATTTTATATTTGCAATAGTACGTTTTGGTGCTGACTATATGTCCTAAGTTTTCTATTGCACGCAGTGCGCGGTTTTGAAGTGTTTGAAGTGATCCTAAATTATACTGAGTAGTGGTCGACCAAATTAGAAGACAGTATGTTAAACGGGAATGTACTAGTGCGTTATAAATATGGTGTTTGACGCTTGTTGGTAGCAAATATCGCAACCTGTTCAGTGCACCTACAGCGCGGGCAATACTAGTTTTGAGAGAATCAATATGGGGTGACCAGGACATATTCTCATGGAATATAACTCCCAGGAATTTGGCTGTGCTTGACTGTTCAATATTTATTTTTTGAAATTGTAACTGAGGTTGAGAAGGCGTGTTCGTTCCTTTTGATTTAAAGAGCAAGTATTTTGTTTTGCTTACATTTAATTGAAGTTTATTCGCATTAAGCCACAAGTTTAATCTTTGTAGCCATGTGTTGGCTTGTTCAAAGATATTGTGCAATTCCCTTCCTGAGAAGAACACGTTGGTATCATCGGCATATAGTATAATGTTAGAGTAGCCCTGTACCTGAACAATATCATTGATATACAACAAAAATAGAACAGGACCTAAAACTGAGCCTTGGGGTACGCCGTATTTAATAGACTGAATTTCAGAAGTAACACCATTTATCATAGTGTACTGTGTTCTTGACGTTAGATAACTTTTTATTAAAGATAACGCGACGCCACGAATACCATAGTGAGGTAGTTTTTCGAAAAGAACGTTATGTTGCACGCAATCGAAGGCTTTTCTAAAATCAAGAAATATGCCAAGGGTTAGCATTCGGTTTTCAATGTTGTCAAGAATTTGTTCCTTTATTTCAAGTAAAGCTGTTTCTGAAGATTTATTTTTACAGAAACCATAGTGCTCTTGTGCAATTATTTTGTTTGTGTTTAAAAAGCCACCCAATCGTTTGTTTATAACGTGTTCGGCAATTTTTGCGAAAAGAGATAGTACGGAGATCGGCCTATAGTTATTCATATCGTTAACTGGGCCACCTTTATGAATAACGGTCACTCGGGCCAGCTTCATTTTATCCGGAAACACGCCAGTCGAAAGAATTAAATTACAGATGTGTGCAAGAGGTATGCTTACAAATTCGCTAACGGCTTTCAGCGGCTTCACCTTTACATCATCAGCACCAGCAGCACAACTGTCTTTTAACGATGAGATTATATTCTGGACCTCCCGCTCATCAGTGGCCACCAAGAACAGAGTAGAAGAACACCGATTTGATATATATTCCGATGGAGTCACCGATACATTGGGTTGTGAAGATGAACCAACATCTGTAAAATGAGCATTAAATGTATTTGCAATCTGAACATCTGATAGCCCGCTTTGTTGAAATTTAACTTTATTTGTTATAGAAACTCTATTCATTACCTCATTGATCGCCTTCCACATGAGATCTGAACTTCCCGATAGAGCAGTGAACTTATTCATATAATATTCTTGTTTGGCGCGTTTAATATCAGAGTTTAGTTTATTTCGTTCAGATTTGAACACCCGGAAGTCATCTTCGCTTCTAGTTTTTAGAAAAGTTTGAAAGAGCCTGTTGCGTGATTTAATTCTGTTATAGAGCTCACGTGATATCCAAGGCTTTCTTGTGTTCTTGTGTTTTTTTAGCTTCACAAGGGGGAAGCATCTCTCGTATAAGAGCGCAAAGGTGGATATAAAAGCATCGTAAGCTGTGTTTGCGTCAGTATTCGCAGTAACTTCGTCCCACTGATAGCAAGAGATCAATTCTACGAAGCTTTTTACGCTTTGTTCGGAGTATACCCTTTTGTAGTTTTCGTGTGTTCTTTGACAAGGCGCTTTAGAAGGCAATAGACAATATATCGGTAAGTGATCGCTAAGATCACACATCAGGACCCCTGCTCTGGTATGTTCCGTAGGAAAACTTGTTACACAGAGGTCAAGCGTTGTCTGTGTTGTAGGTGTAATGCGTGTGGGCCGGTCAATGACATTTGAGCACCCGTATGACTCAAAAATTTCTTGAAAACGCTTGAAATCAAGATTGGTCGGACAAGCGTCTATGTTAAAGTCGCCTATTAATATTGTTTCAAGTTTGAGTTGAGTGCTTACTTGAAATAATTTTTCAGTAAATTCCAAAAACATGCTGAGTGACCCTGAAGGTGGACGATAGACAAGTGCGATCAATGTTTTCATGCACTGAATACCAATACATTCATAGGATTCATTAACAGCTTTAAGATCAGGAATTGTACTATACGACAAGTCAGAACGTACATAAATAGCAATGCCGCCACCACGCTTCTTCATTCGATGGGCAGACACACAGTCATATCCGGAAATTAGAACACATTCGTCCTCTGATGTAAGCCATGTTTCACTAAAGCAAAGTATATCAAAGTGGTGTTTCAGTTCCAATAGATATAAATTAACATCATCAAACTTATTTTTTAAACTCCTTACATTCAGATGGAAAATAGAAAGCGGACACTGGTTCTTTAAAGTTGCGACATCACGAGAAAAATGGAATTGCAGGGTTGCCATTTTGGTTTAATGAACCCGATACCCCTCTTTCCATCACTTCTCACGCTATCAGTTCAAGGCCACAAGAGTGGCAAGGTCATCCTCACTGCCCTCCACTACGGCGTCTTTCATAATCGTATCGTGGTTTTAGGACGTTAAACCTCAGCAATTGTTATTAATAAAGCTCACACACAGTCTCATCGAAACTATCAAGTCTAGAGCAGGTCTTTCGAAGGGGGCTCATTTCGTTCTGATGAAGATCAAAGAAAGCCAGCAGAGAAGAGGATACTTTTTAACTACTATGGTATTATGTAACTTAGTGTGCTCATTGCAGAGCTTGCAATTTAAGGCAAGACTTCCTTGTGATGGGCTACATTTTTATAAATACACCAGCTTGTTTACGGCCTCATAGTGGAGCGTTGCTGGAGTGCTTGGTGGCAGCTTAAGACTGGGCTGCCCTTGGGGCATGGTGTGCATAGTGCTATCTGTAAAAGGTTTATAGGTACAGCCAATGTTTACAGCCTCAAGTGAACTAACCGCAGTCATGACAAGGGTGAAGGCACCTATATGTTTATACGATTGCAACTGAATGAAAATGAGCTGTGGCGCATTAAAGAAAGCAAATCTAGTCTGTTTTAATACACTTGAAAGTCGGTTTCAGGAAGCAGTGACGGCGCTCACATTAATTCATGAAGTCAAAAAGTTTGTAAAATTGAGAAATGGATTTTTAGGTCCTTTGAAATCTGAAATTATAACACAGAGCCACCCAAAAGCTACCGTGGCATTTCATTTGCCACAAACACATTCCTGCATGCGTGGAAAGTTCACGAGAGCCACCTGCACGTGGAGCTTCCCACGTCCGGGCGGTGCAGGTGAGATAGGCAGCGCGTGAAGCTGTGACAAGTTGTCGATATACAAAGACGGAGAGAAGGAATGCAATCATTGTGCGAGCAGGCAGTGCAAGAAAATTGTGAGATGATCAGTGCCATCATTTGCATAAACCATGCAATAACACAATCAACCACTGTGTTCTTGTGGGAGAATTTACATGAACAACAAACTACCGTGTCCCCTCATCAAAATAAAACTAGGGTCGTGAATTGGGCGGCTAGATATTTTAATGCAATAATGTTACAGCGCAGGCCTGAAGAAAGACCTATCTGTGTGAAAATTAGAAATCACGGTATTTTTACTCGTTTATTTCTGGAAAAGCTGTTGTGATACTTTCATTACTTGAGTTGATCACAACATTAAGCCCTCTGAGTACCTGCCGGCGAATGGAAATTTGTTTGTTTGAATGGGAAATTAGCAAAATTGGGTTTTGTTAGAAATTCATTTTAACTATTTTTATCCAGCATAGAGGTTGAAACATTTGGCCATGGGGAGGGTCTCGCTGAATGCTGTCAAGAGTAAAATGCCCGAACCCATTACATCGCACAGACATATGTGTTGAGTTTTGGATGAATGATCCAGCAGGTAGTCTTTTTAGCAACTTTCCTCTTTCTCAAAGATGAAAGAAAATAGAGTTGTTGAACGTTTTTTTAGTGTCCATAAAGAAACCTGTACTGTGACCACACCCATTGCATATTGCCAGCTCTCCTAATTATGCGCTGTCCTCCCGATTACTCGGGCATAGACATAAACTTTCCTCAATAAACAGCCTTAGCCTCACCTTGAAAAACTATCTAAGGAAAGCAGTCCTGAAATATTTTGGCCTTTCTCTATCGCGTGCAGAACGCCTACGTCACTTTTGTTGCGATGCATTGGTGTCACGCGTAAAAGTGTACTAAATTGAGAAGGAGCTACCACCTTTCACGGGACCCATCACGTCTTGTCCCTTAATGATACACATATGCACATGCTGCATAACTAGTACCAGTACAGTCGCTTATATCTGCAAACTTTATGGCAATCATTTGGAGTTGTATATGACATTGTACCATTCCTGCGATACTGAGAAACAATTAATAAAAATGTTGCGAGTTCATTTAGGTGCCCCCCCCCCTCCCGGCTCTTCCTCCCCACTATGAATCTCCTGAATTTTGTGAGCCCAGATTGGCAGGCAATTCAAACGTGACTATATGTGCATTGTATTGTCCTTCCTCTCATTATGAACGTTATTGTAAAAAACTGGTTTTAGAGTCAGTGTTGTAAGCATGTTATAAATATTCTCTTGCGTTTGCACATTATGCCTGAAATGCCGTCTACTTCATTTCGACTATGCTTTTCTTTTTTTTTTCTGGTGCATTAAATCGAATCTTCGCACTTAAGTTAAAATCGAGCTTCTGTGCGGTTTCAATGCAGTACCTTTCCCATGTAATGTAACTCTGTAATGTAACTGCTGTCTCTCCTATTGTAGTAAACATGCGATTGCTAAAGCTATTAAACGCAGATTTCAGTGTAAAAAAATGGCACAAGCGGATACTGTTGCAGAAGTGCTGGCTCAAGCGGATGAAAAAGGAGTGTTCAAGTCCCCAAATAAAAAAGTAAAGCCTGTGCTTCATTTGCGTCTTGGCCTACATGTTTGCTTTGCACTCATCTATAGTCTAACACCAGCAGCTTGCACACATAGTGCTGCACTGGCACTGCACTAACGTAATAACAGTGATGTCTAGGAGTCTTGCTACTAAAGTGAACCAATCACAAGTGAACATGGTAAAAACTGTGGCTGGTGGTGGGTGTTCAAACAGTTCCATAGGTGGTAGTGATTGCAGGAATGCTTATGTCAACAATTAAGCTAATGGACTTTAAGCACCAGAAACGATAAATCAAAAGAATTGTGTTATGTTTGTGCCACAAACTATTATGCATTAGATTACAGGGCCAGACATTTCTAGATGCATAAGCATGTTTTATATACACGCAAGAACACCGGTACCTGCGTTCGTCTTCCTTTGTGTTGTCCCACTTCATTGCGTTATTTACGATGAATTTTCAGTCCAAATACCAAATAGCCCAATATGCAGCTCTATTTAGTGCAAGTTTAACCTACTTGTGTATGACTGCTGATAAAGATTCATGTGTTTAAACACGTAACATGATTATTACATACTTCCAAACATGTCTTCACGATGGACCATGTTGGATGAAGACACCTTCCAGGGAGTTGTTAAAGAATTGCCACTTATCGAGATAATTTTTATTGTGGCAGAGGTGATTCCGCCTGTTGAGCAGGCTGCTGAAGGTAAAATGAGAAGTGTTTCTTGATCACTATAATTTGTATATGAAGAACTATTGAGCTTTGACATTATTCATTATACTACTTTAAAGAGCAGCGCCGCTATCTGCTTGCGGCACCTTGCATATGCCATTTCCTTGCTTCGGCTGGCGTAATCCAACAGCAAATAAATGTCAAATAACAATGTCAAGGTCGATAAACATGTTTTATACAGTGTTCAACCGAAAGCACTCCTTCATTTAAAGAATGAATACTACATATCTCTCAAATCAATAAAGTAAAGATGGACCGCATCCCCTCTCTTGAAGTGCAATGAGTATGTCAACAATACCCTTGAAGGTATACGTTGGACCTTCAGTGAAAAGGTTCGTGGGTGAGCAAGCAGAGGCTCATTAAAAGGGGAATTGTTGTTCAGTGCCTGAAATCTGCGCTCGAGAAGTCGTGCCCACATCGCATGCAGGGAAGTTTTGATTGCCAAGTGACCCGCCTCTTGGCGGCAGGCTACCCTTCGAACGTCATTGTAGCAGTCGCCGAGTCGCTCTTGCAGAGAGTCAAACACGGAGCCGAAGGGGTACGGGCTCGGGATCGGGTTTTGACTGGGAGACCAGTGGTCATGCCATACGTGCACACCTTGTCGCATGGTCTCAAAAAGGTGGCAAACAGGCATAAAGTGCCTCTGGTTTTTTCTGCCCCTAATAAGCTGCAAAACCTTTGCCCTCGGATCTGCGTTGAAAGCAGACGAGGATGCAGCACCAGGCATACCAACCCTTTCGTCAAATGCTCTGTTGGAGTTGTCAACTCCATTCCCATGTCCTGTGGGAAAGTGTACATCGGCCAGTCAGAAAGATGCGTCAATGACCGACTTAGGGAGCACGCACTAAGTGCAAGGAAGAAAGAGGACAAGTATGCGCATCTTGTCGCGCACATATCTGCATGTGGGTGTGAACCGATTTTTCGAAGCACCAGCATACTGGGCAGAAGCAAGCGCATTTCTTCTCGGCTCGCTTTAGAAGCGTTTTTTATCAAAAAGCACGTTGGATCTTGTATAAGCGAGGCTTCGATATCCTTGCATGCTTCCGAATTTGAATTTCTACAGGGCACCTATTGACATGCGCAGAGGTGATTTCCACCTTGTTATTCCACAGGTGCTATCGCATGTTCGTTTTGTGTAATTTTGCTGTTTTGTTTTGCTCTGTTTGCAATGCAATGTCACGCATGCGCAACACGATGAATGTGTCTATTTTAACTCGGTGGGTGTGTTGACAATAAACAGTTGTTAGTAGCGCCTGTCCCGTGTATGGTCTTCTCTTTGTGTTCTCGTCATTTTTAGCGCTCGTTATTTCTGTGATCATGGACAGCCAACTAGCCCGACAGTCTGTTCTGCTAAGGCATAGGATACGCGATAAATCGTAGTTGATCTGTTGAGCCCTTTAGACGCAAAGACAGAGTGACTGGCTGTGCCTTGGTGAAAAGCACTTATAGCACTTGTAGTATACCATTCAAGCACTTATAGTATACCATTCAAGACTCAATGTATGATAAACTTCTCTGCCCTAAAAACAATACCACTGCACTCTCTTGAATCAGTACACCTGTTGTATGTACAAATTCTGCACGTAAAGTCAAAATTCTGGATGTTGCTCATATTTCACTTTTTTTTTGTGCAAGTACACTTCTGGGTCACTCATTGATAAAGGCATATTCAATGCCTTTAGATGTGCAGCAAGTCAACACTGTTGCAGTCGTCGAAGAGGAAGCAAATTTCGATCCTCAGTTCAACTTTAACATAGTAAGCCTACCTAGAAGTACGCATGTGGCGCTAGAGGAATCTCAATCACTTCCTCCGAGCGAAAGAAGAGACCTCCTCAGGTTTGTTGCTTATGAAGTGAAGTGAAGTTATGAAGGCCACGGAGGGATTTCACACGCACTGTCGCAGAAACCATACCGATGCGCTACCTTGCACCCCTGCAAGTTCGGTGGATAGACGGCAAGGTGTTCGGCGCTGGCTACGATTCTTTGTTTCAACAAGTTGAGAATATAATTGAAAATGTGGGGCACTCAAAGGGGCAGGAAGGCTCGGCAACAATGTTCTAAAAAAAAAAAGCAAGGACGCATTCCTATGGGTGCGCAAGCTGGCAACCAGCTTGCTCAGATTCTGTCGAGACGATGCATGAAAAAATTCAATTCCTCAATAAAGAGAGCCTGAAGACCCTGAGGGATATAAAAGTACCAGTGGCAGAGGCGTGCATGGACGCCACCTACAGCGAGCAGTGAAGGGTAGCCTGCCGCCAAGAGGCTCATTAAAAGGGGAATTGTTGTTCAGTGCCTGAAATCTGCGAGCAGAGAAAATACATAAATTTCGACTCGCCCGTTCACAGCCTATCTCAGGTGAAGGTGGAAAACTCCTTGGCAAGGATGCAAAGGTAAGGGCTTCTTCTAACACTGAGTAATTGTGTCCTTTTGAGGGAAAAATTTGGACGCGTAAGCACCACAAAAAGAAAGTCAAAACACAAGAGAAGAGCGTCGCTTACAAGTCGCTCTTTTCTTGCTCTTTTTCTGGCGGTGTTTAGTATCTCAAAGTAATGTACCAACTATCCCAACAAGTTCTAATGTGTTGAGTAGTGCCAGCTTCCACCGGATTGCTATATTAATCAAGAAGCCCTCTGCTTGACCATTAGAACAAATGACCCTTAGAACGATAGCCAAAATGTAATTTGAAAGAGCAGAATATCTGATTGCGTCTTCTCTCAAATTGTTTTTGTGCTCATTTTAGAGCAGGGGTCTCACGCACGCGGCCCGCAGACAACTCACTAGTGGCCCTGCCTGCTCACGGCTGTCTTCGTTCCTTTTTTGTTTCATTTTTTTTCTTAATAAGCATGTTCATGAGCTGCACAGACGTGGAACTTTGTAACGGTTTCTTCGTCTTATCGTTTTTTTGTGTGTGTGTGTGTGTTTGGAAGGCAGCTCATGCGGTTACCATGTGCTTTATAACAACCATGGAACAGGAACTCTATGCTTCAAAAATCGGTGCAAATTTTGGTCATTCTGCATTAAAATGTTTCTTGAAGCCTTAAGTCAAATCCGTTTTATAAATGTCCCATACATGACACATAAGAAAGGTGTTCTTTTAAATAGCGATGTTAGCTGATATCTTGTTCAACCACCCCCTCCACTACTCTGATCTTAATCTTTTTCACTACCCTGGCCCTTGGGGGGACACTGAATTTCTTTACCGTGAATCACTAGCTGAGATGAGTTTGAGACCCCTGTTGTAAAGGTACTGTGAGACATGTTCTATGGCTGTGTGTGAGTACAACCACTTATATATCGAGCATCGTCCAAATCATTGTCATCAGAGGTGCCACGCAGGGGCGTAGCCAGAAATTTTTTTCGGGGGGGGGGGGGGGGGGCACCTCCTTGATTTCGGAGCGGGCACCTCCTTGAAATGGCCATTTTTCGCTATGTATGCCATGGTGAAAAAAAATTTCGGGGAGGGGGGGGGGCACGTGCCCGGTGTGCCACCCCCTGGCTACGCCACTGGCGCCACGTGAACCACTTCAGGGCGATATTAGCTGGAAAACAGCCTCGTGGGAATCATACATAGCATGAAAATATACAGTGAATAAAAAACGGTACGACGTAGCACTATACTAAGCACGTGTACATGAGATAATTCAATTCTTGAGATGAAAGGTCAGTAGAAGCTTCACTGATGCCTTTCTCTTTTTATCTGTTGGTATGAAAACCTTCTATTATTTCCCTTGTCGCTTTAATATGTGGACGTGAAATAACGACAGTGTCAATAAAATGTGGATCACATCCACACGAATAGCAATGGTTGGCTAGATGATAAGAAGTAGCATTAGAGGAGGAGAGCCAGCGTAGGTGTTTTTGCAGTGTAATGTTGATGCACCTTCCACTTTGTCCAACATATACAAGGATCCAGACGACCATGGAGGGCAGCGGCACTTCCGTGAGTGGAGCCGCACGGCGGAACGTACTACAGATTTACTTTGTACGCATCTTCTGCAGCATCTACCTAAAAAAGCCAAGGCTACTCCTCCCGAAAGTAAACTGTTGGTGCTTGGTGATCAAAGTGTTCCGGAACGACACCTTCGAGTGCTTCGAAAAGGCCCCAAGTTTGCCACTGAACCCTTCATCTCTCCGCCAGAAAGACTAACCTGTGTGCGCAACATCGCCCGCCAAGTGCAAGATGATCTCCGTCCACGTTTTATCTCGGAAGGCATGGACGTGGTGTCTTCTACTGCATCCCGTTAACGTAAGTCACCTAGCATTCTTCCAGTGATGAACTATATGCTAGACAATGGTTTGTTTGTTCTTGAGACAGACAAAGACGGGTTTTATAGTTGTCTTAGACCAGGGAACGTACACTAAAAGGCAAAGGCTGCCGCAGGGAAAAACTTTTTATGTGTGTCAGAGAAAGCTGAGAGGATTAGAAAACAAGCTGTGTCTCTGCTGAACGATGCACGACTTGATCATCTCGTCAAAGACATTAAAAAGGCCGAAATGAAAACCCTTGGAATATTTTTTTAGTATTAAAACACATAAGTTAGATATGCCCTTTCGATCCATAGTGTCTGAAAGAAGTACCTGGCAAAGCGTTGTGTCGTCATACCTTCAAAAAAAATTTGTCTTGCCTTAAGCTGGAACACCCGTACCTGATTTCTAGTTCATCTTGTTTGGTTCAGCACTTGGAAACGCAGTCTCTAAAGGGTTGTGCCGCCCTGAGCGTGGACATTGAGGATTTGTTCTCTTCATTACCGCACAATCAACTCATGGAAAGTGTCAAGATTTGCATTTCACATTTTAATGACGAGCTTCAGTTTAGGGCCAGGAGCGGCGTTTCGCTAGAATTCTTCCTGGAAATCGTATCCATGTACCTAAAATCTGCCATCATTGGTTGGTAAAATAAAGTTTTACGTCAAAAAATAGACGTTTGCATTGGATCAAAAGTTGCACCCGTTTTAAGCGATATTTTTGTGAGCCGCGTTAACCGGAAACTTAGCCGCTGCCTTGGTGATGGTATCCGCTATGTCTGTGGGTATGTGGATGATTACCTGGTGATTTTTGGACAACGACCACACTTACAGCCAGTTGACCGACGGCATTGTAAAATGTTTTCAAGACTGTGGGCATGGCCTACGGTTCACCACGGAATTAATGGCGCAGCACCAGCTGCAGTATCTTGATGTACGCCTGCTGTTCACTCCGCAGCTTGTATGCTGGAAGTACCAACCCAGACCTAAAAAACCGCTGTTGCATGGTAATTCAGCCCACTCAAAACTCATCAAAAACGGCATTATTTTTTCTACTTTGTGTTCTTCACTCAAAAAAGTCATGCCATCATCAGGTTCAAGATAGCTTCTATAGCCAGCTCCTTAGGCTGAAGACGGCCGGTTATGGCAACGCCGCGGATACCACCGCATGTAATAAGCTCATTAAATGGGTCAAAAAAGACAACGCGGGAGCCAGTGATGAGCGAAAAAATCGCGCCAGCAAATTCTCTGTTGTGCCATATCTGCATCGCTTTTACCGTGGTCTAAAAAATGTTTCTAACCGGTACAAGGTTGATTTTGTGTTTTCCGCCCCCCAGAAGATGGGAAGGATTTGCCCACTTATCATTAAAAAA
The DNA here is from genome assembly GCA_030522465.1 of Rhipicephalus appendiculatus. Taxonomy (NCBI): domain Eukaryota; kingdom Metazoa; phylum Arthropoda; class Arachnida; order Ixodida; family Ixodidae; genus Rhipicephalus; species Rhipicephalus appendiculatus. The sequence goes on along the minus strand of JALIZH010010825.1, from coordinate 8,681 downwards.
GCAGGTTCATCTGTAAAAGCTGGATGCAAAACTAACCATATCCACAGCTTCATACCTTGCAAGATAGGTACCGTATACATGATTCCTTTGTCGTGCGGTAAAGTATATGTTGGAAAAAGTGGAAGGTGCATCAACATTAGACTGCAAGAACACCTACGCTCGCTCTCCTCCTCTAATGCTTCTTCTTATCATCTAGCCAACCATTGCCATTCGTGTGGATGTAATCCACATTTTATTGTCACTGTCATTCTTTCTCGCCATTATATTAAAACGACAAGGGAAATAATAGAAGGTTTCCATATCAACAGATTAAAAGAGAAATGTATCATTCAAGCTTCTAATTACCTTTCATCTAAAGAATTGGATTATCTCATGCACACGTGCCTAGTACAATGCGACGTCGTACCGTTTTTTATCCACTGTATATTTTTATGCTGTGTATGATTCCTACGAGGCTGTCTTCCTGCTGATATCGCCCTGAAGAAGTTCACGTGGCACCTCTGATGACAATTATTTGGACGATGCTGGATATATAAGTGGCGTTTTTCCAATAAAAGTTTTAGTTGCGAGTACAGCGCCTGTCCAGTAATAGCGAAAACTGCCTAGAATTGCGAAGCACAACTTAAGTCGGCTAGCTAAAGGACCCGCCAGCTGCCGGTGCACTTCAAGCGCGCGACATGCAACCGAGCTCGTTGACGTCAACCGCAATGCGTTTAGGACGAGTCGCACCGCAGCGGCGAGGCCTCTGCCCAATATTGCGAGCCCGCAGCTCATCACCGCGGCGAGAGCGTCCAGGCGGCCGACGGCAATGGCGGCCAATTTCCAGGCAGTCACAAAGCAGGCGAGCTGACGCCCAAGCCGACCTTCGCAGTGAATTTCGTGCGCGCGATATATACAACACGAACGAGCCCGTTGCCAACAAGCGCGATGCGTTTCGCGCAAGCGACAGGTACGGAAGAATAAAGTATGATCACTTACTTGTGAAATAATCTAGCGCCGATTTCTGCCCAGAGTCAGATTGAAGTCATGGATCCGATAGGCCTATGTCTTCTCGGCCGCCATTCCCAGCCGTTGTCGACGCAGTGCCGTTGCAACGCCGGATCACAGTGGCCGGAGAAATACAGCGCGGCGGCGTCGCGGCGTGTCCAGACCAGCTCCAAACTTCATGGGTGCGGCGAAACGTAAAAGCAGCACCACACGCTCATCCACGCATACGCGGCATACGTGTTTATCCAAGGCACCGCGGCATGAAAACAAGTGAAAACAAGACTGACCAACAGCGAGGAGGACGGTTAGTTTCCTTGACAACGGTTGGCACACGGAACGTATCTCCAGCGCGGTTCATCCCTTTGGTGCCTTTGGAGACGAACTGGTTTGCACACGTCACGCATCCCTCTGTTGTTACTCTTTCAACGGTCTATCCGTTCATAGCGCACGCTTATTGGGCTCCGTTACTCTTCTTTCGGGTAATTTTGCCTTAGAGTGTATTTGCAGATGAGAGTAGTAATTTCTGAATGAAAGGTTGTATATGTGATCCATGATTTCATATATAAAATGTACATAAACTCATATATAAAATATACATAAACTAAGACCACGGAAGGTATGAAACCGCTAATAGTAGCAAGTAGGACCTTGGTGTATCTTGTAATGCACACGAAAGATCTCCGATGGTTACTGAGAGCGACAGAATGTGTACCAAGGCGTGGGAAAGAAAGTGGAGCAGTCCAGAATTGTTTGTGGGGTAATCAAGCAGACATATTTGCAGGCATTAAATGTAATGAGCACGTGAAATGCACGGTAAATTGCACATCACAGGGAGAGGTATTTGCCCTGTAGTGGACAATGATGACGACTATCACAATCCCCTACAAACAGTAATGTAATGATGTGTAATGCGTAACGTATCATTTTGCCACTTTCTATTGCGGTAGTTTCTGAAAGCTTTGGACAGGTGAGAGCATTTTTCTGCTGTAGCAGTCTGTTAAGATGAACATAAGAAAAGCACTGGCTGTTTTTCTCTTTTTTAGTGTTGCGAAACTTGCAGAAAGTTTGGGGCTGTTATTGACACTTTTACTTGTAATTACAGTGTGATATAGGTTCATGAGCCAAGTGCAATAAATTTCGTACATGTTGGATCAGCTGACTTATAGTGAAGCTGCAATAAGTGCACTTGACCTGTTTACAAGTAGGAAAGTTACATGCATGGTATTAAGAGAAAAGTTGCTTTGAAGATTTGTGCCCACGTTCTTGAGAAAAGTTGCTTTGAAGATTTGTGCCCCAGTGGGGACAGCGCTGGTCCCCGCTTTGTCTTGCCAGAGAACTTGACCGTCTGTGACGAAGTAGTGCGCCAGTTTGTCTCGCACTTCATTCACATATCTGCAAGGTATAATTCACACATTTAATTTCATTGTGTCATCAGTATCATGACGGAGGACCCACACTGCAAGGGAAGCACACTAACCTTCCAAACGTAGCTTGTAGTTCATGTCGCAACCATGACACTATACTGCCAAAGTTTGCACTGCTTTTCATGTATTAATGGGTGTTACCTGTCTTGTGCCTTTTCTACGGTATATTCAGTGAGTGATGTAATGCACTTTCACTGATTAGCATTACAGCTTTCGAAATGTTCGCTTCGATTCATTACGCCAAATCTCGGCAGCTGTTCCCTGTCAGAAAAAACCACTGTTGTACACTTTTCAGAGCACTGTTACCCTAGACATGTGATTCCGTTTATTACATGTTGACTGCTCAGCAAAGGGTAGAGATAGAATGGAGAAGAAATGAAATGCGTGATTGCTAAGTACAGTATGTCCACTTTGGTACGCCACACATGGGGCGAGAAAGAAGGATAGCAGCAAAAGGATGTGTGTTCAGACATGATATGAGAAATTGCATACAAACAAGGCATTGCTTTGTTACATATTCAAACGCAACAATGAGTGTACATTTCAGCAAAATAATTTTCTTTAGCCTTTGTGCGTAGATATCTTTCACTGCATTTCTTCAGTTCATACATTTACTAGTTAGTTAGTTAATTTGATTTTTTATGGCGCAAAAGCAGCTGAGGCTATGCTGCGCCAGACACAAGGTTATAGGTAATGAAACTGTGAAATGATGTTTACAGCTTATTTAAAAAGTCACAGTCTTTTAAAAAGTTCAGCACAGAAGACAAGGGTACAATGGGATCATCTCCAAGAAGTAGAGCAGGGTGAAAAGGCGTTTGTTGTTTGTATAGTTGGCCAAAATATTTTTGTCTGTACGTTTCAATGTGGGGACATGTGATGAGTATGTGTATAACTGTCAATGGTTCTTGACATTTTTCACATGTTGGTTCTTGTTCATTTGTAAGTAAAAAGTTGTGGGTCAGGTGTGTGTGCCCAGTACGAAGTCGGGATAATATGACCTCAACAAACCGTTCCTGGTGACGACACGTCTTCCATTCTCCAAGTACGGGCTTCACCATGTGGAGCTTGTTATTCGTGCATGTGTCCCACTGTTGTTGCCATTTCGCTAGTAGAGCTAGACGAATTGTTCTCTGGATGTCTTTAAGGGGAATTTTCACATTGGCTACTGTTTTGTCGGCTGCCAATGAAGCATACATATCTGCTTTTTCGTTTCCAGGTATCCCAACATGACTTGGGACCCAGCAGAAACGGATGGAAACTGCCTGGCTGTTTAAATATACCATGTTTAAAATGTCACCCACTAATGGCTCACATTCGGATTTTATATGTAGAGCTTTTAGTGTACTTAGTGAGTCGGTGTATATGATTGCTTTCTTGTATTTGCCAGCGATGATTTTCCGAACTGCTTCGCTCAAGGCATAAGCTTCAGCTGAAAAAATGGAAAAGCTACGAGGTACTCTCACAGAAACTGCACTTTCCGCTGTCGCGATCCCTATACCCACATGGTTTTTTGTTTTTGAGCCATCTGTGTAAAATTCTTCGTAATCCCTATATTCGTGCTGAAGTGTATAGAATTCTTGAATTATGTGTTCTGGTGGGGTGCTTTTTTTGTTGAAACGGCTTAGTGAAAACTCACAAAGCTGTGACAGGTCGAACCATGGCGGCAGCCTTGGTGGTTTAACAGCGACGTGTAGTGCTCCGTCAGGGATGGCATAAATGTGGCAATGTTCCTCGAAGCGAAGGACAAGTGGTTTGATTAGGTTGGGTTTGTTTAGGTAGTGTAAGCGCGAGTTACACTGCGTGGCAATTTCGTAGCAGATGTGTTCAGGTGACGACCTTATTCTTAAGACGTATGACAGAGTTAGTAATGCTCTTCGGTGACTCAAGGAAGGTTCGTTGCATTCCACATATAAGCTCTCCACTGGCGATGTTCGGTAAGCACCACTAGATAGACGTAGGCCGAGATTGTGCACAGGGTCAAGACGCCGAATGTAAGACCCCCGTGCCGATCCGTAGATGACACAACCATAATCTAAAATACTGCGCACGATGGAACGGTAGATGCGCAGCAGGCAGAGTCGATCGGAACCCCAGTGTTTATGGGATAACACCTTCAGAAGGTTGAGTGCTCTATTAGCCTTAACTTTTAGTGCGTTTATATGGGAAAGGAAGTTGAGTTTTTGGTCAAATGTAACTCCTAAGAATTTGTATTCTTGTTTTACCGGAATTTCCGTGTTGTTTAGTTTAAGAGCAGGGTCAGGGTACAATCCACGTTTTTGCGTGAAAAGAACTGCGGTAGTTTTTTGTGCCGAGAAACGAAAACCGTTTTGGCCAGCCCATTTCGTAAGCTTATTGATTGTTATTTGCAGTTGCCTTTCACAGGATGATAGGCTGGAGGCCCGACAGGCGATCTGAAGATCGTCAACGTATACGGAGTGCATGACTGTGGGAGGTATGACCTTGTTGATGGAGTTCATTTTGACTATGAAGAGTGTTGTACTCAAAATGCAACCTTGTGGCACGCCATTTTCTTGGACAAATACTCGAGAGAGTACTGTGCCGAGACGTACTTGAAATGTTCTGTTAGAGAGGAAATCACATAAGCAGTTTAGCATTCTTCCACGAATCCCCATGTCTGCAAGGTCTCTAAGAATCCCGTATCGCCACGTCGTGTCATATGCCTTCTCTAAGTCGAAGAAAACTGCGAGACAGTACTGTTTGTGTAGAAATGCATCTCGTATTTCGTGTTCCAGTCTGACGAGATGGTCAGTGGTAGAACAGCCTTTTTTGTATCCACACTGGTGTGAGTCTATAAGCTGTGTTGATGTAAGAATGAAGGTGAGTCTTATGTTTATAATGCTCTCGTATGTTTTTGCCAGACAACTTGTTAATGCAATCGGCCTGTAGTTGCTCGGGGATGTTGGGGGTTTACCAGGTTTTAAGAGAGGTATGACTATCGCATTTTTCCAGTCCTCAGGCATTATGCCGGATTCCCATATTTTGTTGAAGAATTGGAGAAGAGCCTCCGCCGATGCTTGGGACAGGTGCGCCAACATTGTGTAGTGTACCCGGTCAGGCCCTGTTGCCGTTTTTTTACCGGCGGAAAGTACCCTATTTAATTCGTGTAGTGTGAGAGGATGGTTGTAACATTCATCTGAGGCGCTAGCAGTGGGGAGTTTTTGTTTTTCAGCCGTTTCTTTGTACTTAAGGAATGCATCGGTGTAATTCGCTGAGCATGATACATCGTAAAAGTGTTCGCCTAAAAGGTTGGCCTGGTCTTCTAGTGTTGTTTGTGTGTCTGGACTTGTAAGCAGTGGTATTGTGTATGATGAGTATTCTCCTCTGAACTTCCTGACCTGATCCCAGATATGTTTAGATGTGGCTGAACTATTAATGGATGATATGTATTTGTGCCAAGAACTCTTTTCTGCCTGCCTTCGGATGTATCGTGCTTTGGCTTTTGCCTGTTTAAAACTTATGAGGTTGCTATAAGTCGGGTACCTTCGTAGGGTTCCCCATGCCTTGTTTTGCTGTTTTTTGGCTTCGGTGCACTCATCTGTCCACCAAGGATTTAACTTTTTGCGCACAATGCCAGATGATTGTGGTATCGCCTTTTCCGCCGCTGAGATGATAGCGTCAATGAACTTTCTATTGAGTTCCTGAACAGAAAGTTCGGGTGAGAAAATGTGCTCGAGCTTTGCGTGATGCGTAAAAAGCTGCCAGTTTGCGAGTTGCAATTTCCACCGGCGTGGCTTGGTGGCGAGTGTTTGATACGATGGCATGAGTTCGATGATGGCGGGTTGGTGGTCGCTACCATATGGTTTTTCAAGGACTTCCCATTTAAAATCGGTGAACAGACTTGGTGAGCAGAGAGCGAGATCTAAACAACTAAAAGTGCGTGATGTTGGCGAAAAATATGTAAAAGCACCCGAGTTTAAAAGGCAGATATCGTTTGATAAAACGAAATCTTCAACGATCTGCCCTCTTGCATCAGTTTTGTCGCTACCCCAAAGGGTAGAATGAGCATTAAAATCCCCTACTAAAATAAATGGTTTTGGTAACTGTTCCACTAGATTTTCTAAGTTTTTAGTGGTGAAAAGGGTGTGCGGTGGAATATACAGCGAGCAGATGGTGATGGTTTTGTATGATAGAATGGTGACGGCTACGGCCTCGAAAGGTGTGTTCATTTGGACATCTCGCGTGGGAATGCTGCCCTGCACAACTATGGCTACTCCTCCCGAAAGACGGTTGCAATGTTCGCGGTCCTTTCGGGCAACTGTAAAGCCCTTTAGGAAATGGTCATGTTTTGCACCAAGATTAGTCTCTTGGAGGCAAAAAAGCCACTGGTGAGAACTTGTTGATGATGTCCTTTATGTCACCTAAATTATGAATTAAACCTCTACAATTCCAATGTACGATAAAAGCCATGATGAAGTAAAATTAAGCAAATGTACTTGTGGGGATTGTTCGGATAAAACTAAGTATGATAGGTGACATTATTAAGAACTGAGACTACAGACGAATGCGATAACCATTTTGGTTATCGCTTGCTTTTCATGGTTATTGGTACCTTTTCCTGTTTGGCGCGCTCCAGGGAGCGCTTGTCCTTCGGTGTCGTTGACACCGAGGTCTTCGGATCGACCTCCATCGCCTTGCCAGAGGCGCTGGAAGATCGAGAGCTCGGCGCTGAGACGCGAGTCTCAGGCCTTGGCGTTCGATTGATTTTAGGGCCCAGCGAGACCGGAGTCTGCGGGCCCTTTGAGGTGGATGGAGCAGCAGACGCTGCTTCCATCAAGGGGGGCGGAAGGAGTTGCAACCGGACCACTTTGTGTGGACCCGGAGGACATTTCAGGCCTTTGTGACGCTGCCCCCGACTGCGTCACATCGGCGTAACTTCTCTGGAAAAGGTGAGATAACCGTTTCCGCGCTTCGTAAAACGATATCTTTTCATTGATGGTTAAAGCTATGATTTCTTTTTCATTTTTCCAGAATGGGCATGACCGGGAATACGCTGGGTGATCTCCCTTACAGTTGACGCAAAGTGGCGATGAAGTGCAATTTTCGGAAGTGTGATCGTTGGCGCTGCATTTGGCGCATGTTTCCTTTCCTCTGCATGTGTGGGATGCGTGACCGAATCTTTGGCATTTAAAACAGCGTCTGGGGTTGGGGATGTACGGTCTGACATTGATTTTCACATACCCAGCCACAAGAGAGGTGGGCATTTCACTTGTACCAAAGGTAAGTATGACATGTTTTGTGGGGATTTCCTGGTCGTTGCGGCGGATGACTATTCTTTGAACTTTTATCACTCCTTGGTCTTGAAAACCCTCAAGGAGCTCTTCGTCACTTAGGCTCAAGAAGTCGTCTTCGGATATTACTCCCCTGCTGGTGTTCAGGGACCTGTGGACAGAAATTGTGACTGTTGCTTCACCAATACTGGATAATTCGGATAGTTTCGGCACTTGTTCTTTTTCAGTTAGTTCGAGTAGGATGTCACCGCTTGACATTTTTGAGGCTTTGTACGTCGGTCCGATCTTATCTTTGATGCACTTGGCCACCAAAAATGGGGACAGCTTTCTTGCGGGTGTGTTTTCACTGTGAATGACGTGGTACTTTGGGAACGTTGCTGTATTCTGTGTGGAGAAGTGAAAAGTTTCCTCGGTGCGGCCTCTTTTACGAGACCGATCAATGGTGGTGGATACTTGAGAAGCCATAAAAAAAATTGTGTGTTCGGCAACAGCGCCGACCGCCCACCACGGAGCCCAACAAGGGGACGCGGCTGGACTTGTGAACAAGCCTGCACGACGCCAGTCGTACGCTGTCACTATAACCTAATATACATACCCAAGACTGGATATGATACACAAGGTTAACCCTCGCCGCCAGGAAAACTACAAGTAAATGGAAAGAGGAGAAGACAGGAAAGATTGAAAGAGAGAGAAAGACGAAGGTGAGGGGAGAGAGAGACAGGAAAAGGCGACTGCCGATTTGCCCTGGGTGGGTCAGCCCAGGGGTGCCGTCTACGTGAAGCCGAGGCCAAAGGGGTGTGTTGCCTCCGCCGGGGGGCCTTAAAGGTCCAATCACCCGGCGTCGGCTCAACCCCCCAGGATCCCCTTTTCCCCGGACACGGCTCAGCCACGCACGGCTAGGCGTGGGAGGAGGTTGAAACCCCCCCCCCCCGTTAGCTCGGGTCCGTGGTGTCGCCACACACCAAACGCCTGCTTGCGCAGACGCCCCTGCGGGGATACATTTACTAGTAATGCAGACTTT
>JALIZH010010821.1:0-41901 GCA_030522465.1 Rhipicephalus appendiculatus | reverse complement strand
ATACGAGGGCCACCTGAGTGCATTAATAAATGAACGTGTATGACATTGAGATAGTTCTCTAACCAAATATTTTTTTTAGCGTTACCATGATGTCTCAAGAATCGCGCTAAGGCAATATTTACATTGAACAGTTTAGGAATAATACTAGCCAGATTTCAAGCTTTATAGGAAATGATAATACATTATGAAAAACCACTAATTTTCTAACCACCCTATTGTGTTTCTAAATCGCTGATTACACGCAGCTTGTAAAGTACTTATTGCTGAGCGATATTTTTTGTATGACAAGCCAGATTGGAACTATAGTGTATTCAATCATCATTTCTCCTCAAACGTGAGCAAGTTTTCTGTTAGAGCAGGGGTCTCAAACTCATATCAGGCAGCGGGCCGCAGTCGCAGAATTTAGTACCGCAAGGGCCGGGTCAGGGAAGAAGGCAAAATCGGGGGGGGGGGGGGGGGGGTTTCGTACACATTGTCAGCAAACACTACAATTGAAAACAAAACATTTCCCATATCTCATGTACGGGTGATTTCTGAAAAAGATTTGGGGCCAGGATTCCATCCAACAACATGTCAATGCCGATCTCCAAAATGAGTAAAATCTGGACGCCGATTCGGAAGTCCTGTTTTTGTTTCACGGTTACGCTTCGACACATGGTGACCACACGAGGTGCCTCACGAAAACAATGCTTTAGACCAGTCATGCCTGTGAAGCTCACGAACTTACTTATTACGAAAATTTAAAAAAAAAACAATATGGGACGAACATAGCGATGTGCTGGCCGCGGGCCGCACACGAGAGGATCGCGGGCCGCGTGTTTGAGACCCCTGAGATAGACGATGACGATTTACTTTACACACCATGAAACTACATTTTGATAATTGCGGTTCTAATGAGCTGAACGCATGCATACTGATCTAGTGATTATGTAATTTCGGACTACTTGTATATCGCGGGTCCATCGTAACCTGCATGTGCGAGATCTCCTCAAAATATCCACAAGTTGTGATATGTTTACAGTAAAACCTCGGTGATACAAATCTCGCGGGGTCACCGAAAATATTCGTATCATCCGAAATCCGCAACACCAGAAAATATGGCGAATTGGCCCGCGACAAACGAAAACAGACATACGTTTACATTCATTGTTTCTCAGGGTCGCAGCAAACTTCACGACCAGCTCCGACTGATTGCCAGTGGAGTTTTTAGACGTCAACGATCATACTTGCAGTCGTAGATATAAGACCCGTGCGCTCGTGTGTAACTAATGAACTAGGTGTGCTATGACACGCGACAAGTAGGAGCCCCTTCCTATTCTTCGTACGCTTTTTCGCATCACACCAAAGTACTGCGGCGAGAGTGACTTCAAGGGCGCTTTGCACCTGAGGAATGAAGGCCAGAAAAATTTTAGAACCTCTATCTTTTGTTGTTATTATTGGCGTATCGTGGTGGTGTTGAGGTTATCTTTCGTGATTTTTGTGGCCGTGCCCGTAAAAAAAGGTGTGCGCGTTCCGAACAATAGTGCATGATGTGAGGCCTAGCTCCGTTGCGAAGAACGTCCGCTTCCTCTTTCGTTTCTCGTCCCCCCTTTCATAGAGTGTCTGATACGCGAGGACATGGCTAGCATCCACGTCGCAGGCACGTGTGATTATTACAACGACAGCAGCAGGCGTCGATCGCTAAAAAAACAAAAAAAAAGGGAAAGCGCGACGCAAGCGCCATCTGTAATCTAGACGTGAAGGCACGCGAAGGTGCATATGGGCCTCCAAGATTTGCGCGCATAATCTCGGAGGCTACGATGCCTCTTTCAAGGTTTATTCTGACCACGGTGTAAGAAAACTATCTTTCTACACCGTGACTCCGACGAATTGACGGCGCGGCGCGCAGACCCGCGCATGGGTTGACGCACCCGCGCGTGTTTGTGGCGTATTCCGCGACAGCTCGGGCAGCACCTATTGGTACCTGTGTGGCATCGTTGACGTTCGTATCAAACGTCGCGGGGCGAATATCGGTTCGCAGCAACCGTACTTCATTAAATTGAAGGCCAAGGAGGCTTGGCCGGAACTAAAGAAAAATTCGTGTGACCCCGGAATTCGTACGAGCCGCGATCGTATCACCGAGGATTTACTGTATATGCTTGGAACAACCAATCGCTGTCTGTGAATAATTGAACAAAGTGTTGAACTGTCAGCTACAGTTTGGTCAGTGACGTGATCTTTTTTGCCTGTATTCCTTTCAAAAAAAAAAAAAACCTAGAAGCTTATGGAGCCTGCCCTTGATATCAAAAGCAGTGTCACCATTTGTATTGAACCTGTTATTGAATAGGCAGCCTTCGCTTGGCTGTGCCATAATTCAATGGTTCAATAAATTTAGTCCTTACCGCTTACAGTCTGGAATCGGACAACGTTGGATACCCTATGAGGTGGAGTTGCTACAGTCGTCAGCCGTGTAATAAAGTGATTCCTGGACAAAAAAGTCGGTTGTGATTAAAGTATTCAGAATACGCACACAAACCATGTATCAAGAATCTGCAAACGTTTGAGTTCCCTACTTACATCTGTCTTCGAGGGCACATGTACGATACGTTGTACAAAAAAGCTGGGCCTTGGGGCATACGCTTTGTCATGCTAAAGCAGGGGAGCACGGTGGTCAGGGCTGTGGCTTTGACCTTCGCGTAATATCTGGCTTGGCTATCAGTCATCTGAAGTGATGAAAAAAAAGTGGTGCAAAGTTCATTTCTTTCTACGGAAAATACATATTGGGTCATGTTATATACATGGCACTGCTTAGGTTGGGGCAGATCAACAAAAAATATCTAATTGCCTTCGCTTTTCCATGGACCGTTTCAAGTGCTTCTGGGGTCGTTGCATCTCAACTGTCGCAGCTCTCCTTTTGTCGCGACGCTACGACGTCAACACTGAGATGCTTCGACGGCTGCATGGCTAACTTGTTTTTACCTGTGAATAAACGGCAGTCTACTCCATTTTTTCCTCTTCTCTGCGAAATCGAACCAGAGCATACAGATGGTGTTGACAAGAAAGTCGCCCTCTACCGTTGAGGTCCCATTTGCGAACATTGTACACGTCTTCAAAAGGCGCCGTTTAGAAAAAAATTACACCATCTCCCGCTAAAGGGAACCATGTGTAGATGTGAAGCAGCGGGCGCTAACGCTTACACTGGCGGTGGCGTTGACGCTGGCGCTCATCGCAGCGTTGCGCAGGACAGAAAACTGGGGAGGCGCAAAGCACGCAGTGATGGAGCGGTGTTTCCTACTGGAACATGACAATCGCTGCTAATGGGCAATGAGAGACAGAAGACTCCGACTGGACACAGAGACCCGCAGTCCGCGTTTAGTTAACGCGCACGCTGCGAATTTTTATTGTTCAACAACGCACAGGAGAAATCTCCCACCGGCACCACCTTGGAGGTCAAGATCCATTGCCAGATACACGGGGTGGCCAGTGAACGGTTGTGCAGCGCGAGCAGTCGGTTTTTTCAACCAAGAAAATCGCTAGCAGACGCTGCCTGCGTCGGCGTCGCGAGGCGAGAGAGGGGGGGGAGCGTAGGAGAGGAGAGAGAGGGGGGGACGCCGCGGGGAGGGATGCCTAGAGGAGAGAGGGGGGAGCGCAGGAGAGGAGAGAGAGGGGGGGGACGCGCATGCGCAGAGTGAGTGTGGACGCCGCGGGCAGGGATGCCTAGAGGAGAGAGGGGGGGGAGCGTAGGAGAGGAGGGGAGGCGCATGCGCAGTGAGGGTGTGGTTGCCGCGGGGAGGGATGCCTAGAGGAGAGAGAGGGGGAGAGGAGGTTTTTATTTTTATTTTTTTTAAAGGGTTTGCGCATGCGCAGTAAGGGTGGTCACGCGGCACACCACCACCACCACCACCACCGGATTAAGCTTCGCCATAAGATGCTTCACATCTAAAACCAAGGGTGCTGTATTGACTCGCAGTGTCCCGCCGTTCCCCTACCGACACGTCAGGAATCCCAAAGTAGTATGCCATGCCCCTCTATCTTGAGGTGCCCGCCCTCGTACAGCTTTGTTTGAACATTTCTGAGCATATTGGGAATGGATTGCCTGGACGTTACATCTTGTAATTTTTGTGTAATGGGAGGGTTGCGACATCCGCCTGCAGGCTCATGAAAGTTAAGGATGTGTTCGTGAGGACTGCCAGTTTTTTCGGCTGTTCCTGACAGGGATATGATAATAACTTCGTAATTGATAATCCCAATTAAGATGCATCCAGCTATGTGGGGGGGCGGTGGGGGGTGCAAGTTGATACTTGTGCGCCGCCTCCAATTTGGTTAGATATGGGTTTTGTCATATTGAAGGCGTGGCGGACTTTTCTTCTTCTTCTGGCGCACAACTTGGGATGTGAACTGGTAGTGGGGTTCTGCTTAAAGAGGAAGAAGTAGTTCTCAGAATGGCGTGCGCGTACGAATAAACCACTCTGCGTTTTCCTAAACCGTGCTTCAGAGTGCTACAGTTACTGGTGACCCGAACTACGAGCACGACCTTCCATGGAGCAGCGCGAGAATCCAGACGACCTAAACCCTGGTACTCCTACCACGGCAACCGGCCAGGTACCCACTTCGAGTGTCGTAGGAGCTACTACCACCCTAACGCTACCGCAGCTGTGGCTTGCCGATCCCTCGTTATGGTTCGTACAAGCCGAGAACAAGTTCCGCATTCATCGTGTCACGTCAGAGGTTCGCAAGTACGAGCTACTCCTCGAAGGGTTGCAGCCACAGGCAATGGCCGAGGTACGCGACATGCTCGCGCGACCGCTTCGTGAAACTCCATATACCACAGTCAAACAGACTCTTCTTCGCCGCCTCGTTCAGCCTACGCATCGGCGCATTCAACAACTCCTGAAAAACGAAGACGTTGGACAGGAGTTTGGGGACAGACGTCCCACCCAATTCCTACGTCACCTGAAGCACCTTGTTGGGGACCAGCCGGGCTTCTTGGATACAGCTAGACTACGTGAGCTGTTTCTGCAGCGTATTCCACCTAACGTGCGAATGGCTCTTGTCCCAGCTCAGCATAAGTCCCTGCTAGAGCTCGCAGAACTGGCTGACGACATGATGGACGTTGCTCCGGCAGTCATCACTGCTGCCCGTCCTGCTACGGTTTTTGAAGTAGATTCCCTTCGAGAAGCAGTAAAAGATCTCGCAGCTCAAGTAGCCGACTTGCGTCTGGAACTGCAAAACACTCGCAACTTCAATGGCCAGCCTTGTCCACATCGACAGCCTCTCACGTCGCCTTCTCCGTCACGACCACTCCACCAGCCTGAGCGCAGTTTTCCAACACAGAAGCCATGCTACTATCCCACCGACGTTTTCGTGCCGCGGCTCGTCGGTGTCTGTCACCCTGTTCGTGGCGCATGTGAAACGCTCAGGCCTATCGTTAATAACAGCGGCGGGCGATCACGGCCAATCATCAAGCCGCCTCTTCTACATTACCGACCGAACCACAGGACTACGCTTACTGGTGGACACTGGGGCAGAGGTGAACATAATTCCTGCTTCCAAGGCTGACAGGCGTCTCCGCGAAAAGTCAACTCCTCTACAAGCGATCAACTCTTCTGTCATCGCAACTGACGGAGAGAAGTCTCTGACCCTCGATCTCGGCCTCAAGAGAAGGTTACAATGGTTATTTTGGATAGCTGACGTCCGCTTGTCATCTTAGGAGCCGATTTCTTGAGATATTTTCATCTGCTCGTGGATATGAGCCGCTGTCGCCTGGTGGATGGCATGAACGGTTTGTCGGTCAACGGTTTTCTGTCACAAGCCACGGCCCTAAACCCCACTTTCGTGAAGCTAGCTACCTCGCCGTATACACCTCTACTCGACGAGTTTCCGGAGATCACTACACAGTCTCCGATGGCTAAGCCTCCTAAGCACTCTGTGACCCATTGCATCGTTACCACAGGACCACCTGTTCACTGCCGCCCTCGACGACTCGGTCCTGATAAACTTCGAGTTGCTCGCAATGAGTTCGAGCACATGTTGCAATTGAAGATTATTCGCCCTTCATCAAGCTCGTGGTCGTCGGCGCTGCACATAGTTCCCACCAAGAACAACGACTGGCGGCCCTGTGGTGATTATCGTGCACTCAATGCGGTCACCGTTCCAGACCGATACCCGTTACCAAATATCCAGGACTGCACTGCCTTTTTAATCGGCACAACTGTATATTCGAAGATTGATCTCGTGAAAGTTTATCACCAGATCCCCGTCGAGCCTTCCGACATCGCCAAAACTGCTATAACTACCCCATTTGGCCTTTTTGAATATTTAAGAATGCCTTTCGGCTTGCGCAACGCAGCTCAGACATTTCAGCGCTTTATAGACGAAGTCACCAGAGGTTTGCCGTTTTCTTTCGCCTACATAGATGATCTCGTCGCCAGCAAGGACGCCGAAACACACAAAGCACATCTACGCCAACTTTTCAATCGACTTCGGGACTACGATCTGGTCATAAATGTTGAAAAATGCCAGTTTGGCGTCTCCGAGATCGCATTCCTCGGACATCGCATTACAAAAGATGGCATCACTCCTCTACCTGACAAAGTTGAGGCTATAATCGACTACCCCCCATCAAAGTCCGCACGCAGTCTGCGACGTTTTCTCGGACTCGTAAATTTTTATCGCCGTTTCATCCCGACGTGCTCTACACTGATGAAGCCTCTTGAAGCACTACTGTCCACTTCGAAAGCTGAGTCGGCCGCTCTTCGCTGGGACACGGTAGCCGATGAAGCCTTCGCCGCCGTTAAGACCAAGCTCGCGAAAGCCACTCTCCTACACCACCCTTCACCAACAGCTCCCACTAGCCTCATGGTGGACGCTTCTCAGAAGCAGTTGGGGCCGCTCTTCATCAATGGATCAATGGTGCATGGTCTCCTATCTCCTTCCTTTCCCGAAAGTTACGCGACGATACAGTACTTTCGGACGGGTGCTCCTCGCGGCCTAGCATGCGGTGAAGCACTTCAGGTACTTTCTCGAAGGGCGAGAATTTGCCATTCTCACCGACCACAAGCCACTTGTTTCGGCTTTACGCTCCTGCAGTGCCACCCATACTCCTAGAGAGCTTCGGCACCTCGCTTTCATTGCCGAGTTCACCACAGACATACGCTACGTCAAAGGCAGCCTTAACAGTGCAGCGGACGCTCTCAGTCGCATCACCATCAAAGCCACAAGCCCCATCGACCTTTTCTTGTCTTCACTCGCCGAGGCACAAGCATTCGATGATGAGCTTCCACGCGTCTGATCATCTACATCCCTCCGACTAGAGCAAGTTAACTTTCCCGACTACGACGTCACGCTCTGGTGCGATGTTTCACAAAAATGTACTCGCATCTATGTTCCTTGAGATCTGCGTCGTGCTGTTTTGGATACCCTGCACTCAATCTGCCATCCAGGCGTACGAGCTACGCAACACCTGGTCACAGAACGCTATGTCTGGCCGCGCATACGCGCTGACATTCGTGACTGGGTTCGCACTTGCACAACGTGTCAGCGTATCAAGATGCAACGTCACACCAAGCCTCCATGGGGAAAATTCCCGCTCCCTGATGCACGGTTCGACACCATCCATCTCGACATCGTCAGGACCTTTACCACCATGCCGTGGATATACATATTTGCTTACGTGTATTGATAGGTACACAAGGTGGCCTGAAGCAGCTCCAATTCCTGACATCACGGCGGAGACAGTTGCTCGTACTTTTCTGTCTACCTGGATTAGCCTTTCGGCGTGCCATCAACGGTGACTACTGATAGAGGCAGACAGTTTGAGTCCGCACTTTTCACCTCTGTGACATCTCTTCTGGGTTGTGCGCGCAATCGCACCACTGCGTATTATACTGCATCGAATGGCATCGTAGAGAGACCACATCGTCATCTGAAAGCAGCACTCGCCTCTCAGCCTCATGCCGAAGATTGGGTATCACACCTCCCCATCGTGCTGCTAGGCCTTCGGTGAACGCTCCGACCAGAACTTTCTTGCTCTGTAGCTGAGATGGTTTAATGGCTGCACACTCCGTTTGCCGGGTGACCTCGTCAACCCCGCAACTACACAGTGTGTTTCGGATCTATCTTCTTTCGTCCAGCGTCTGCGGATCTACATGCAAAACTTTCGCCCATCACCAACTTCGGTTCACACGAATAAGCACGATGTTTTTCTGCCGTCAAACCTACAGACATCCTCAAACGTTTTCGTCCGTGTTGACGCGCCTCGTCGTGCTCTTCAGCCTCGCTATGATGGTCCTTTCCCAGTCATAAAACGTTCCGAACATCATTTTACAATCCTGCGCAATGGGCGCGACGACACAGTCACAATCGAAAGGATCAAGCCGGCACCCACTATCAACAGCTCCGTTTGACAACCTCTTCAAGTGCCAATGGCCACTTGTCCACAGGAGGGGCCCACCTGTAGTGGACTTTTCTTCTTCTTCTGGCGCACAACTTGGGATGTGAACTGGTAGTGGGGTTCTGCTTAAGGAAGAGGAAGAAGTAGTTCTCAGAATAGCGTGCACGTACGAATAAACCACTCTGCGTTTTCCTAAACCGTGCTTCAGAGTGCTACAAAGGCTTTGGGCTGTTGCTTTTTGAGCTCTGTGGCTTAAAGATTGTACCCTGCAGTATTACAGCTGTACATGGGAATATCGAACACTTTTAGGTGCGAAGGAGCTATTTGACTCACGTGTGTAACGCCGTACGTTACGTAAGTCCGTACGAATGCGCCGCAACGCGTTCCCCTCGCCGTAGGTGTTGGAGCGTTGCCAAGTAGGTCACGCTCCCCTCGCACGCTTCCCTCGCAGGTGCGCGCTGACGTCACTCTCTCCCTCACCCGCATCATGCTCGCGGCAGCGCCCGCTCGCAACACCTCTGAACGTGTCACTTCTCCCTCGCTTCACCCTCTCCACCGCCCGCAACGCTCTACCGCACGTCTAGTGGAAACACTCTTTCGGCTCGTTTATCTGCGATGACGCCCGTTTCAACCGGGTCAACGCCGTGCGCACCGCTGCTGCTTCGCATCCCATCAGGGTTCCCTTCGGGGAGATGGTCCAAGTTTTTAGAACTCCGGGTGTTCCCGTGAATTACCGAGGTTCCGGTGCCAGTTATCAGGGACGGCACACCATCTATTATTTAGGCAACGAAGTTGAGTTGTGTTTGGTGATAGAATGAGTCCCAGCTTTGCAAAGGCGTATTGATTGCAATTAGAGCAGCTTCAGGTTCGTTGGTAATATATAAAATATTATAACCCTAGTTCGGCGCCTCGGTGCCAACGGTTCCGTCAACCGTATAAGAATGAACGTAAAGTAACACAAGCGCATCAGATGGCACAAATGACATGACACTTACCGAAGTTACTCGCACACAATAGACACACGGTGACCCAAATATAGGCTGATGCTGTCTAGTGGGTACTATTTTTAACTATTGTAACGAAGCGGAAAGTTAGGCGAGTTGATGCTTATTCATTTTCTCAAAGAAAACAGCACTAAAAAACGAAGGCAAGACACAGCAGCGCTGTGTGTGTTCCCTCTCCCGTCTTCGTTTTTTTTTTTAACACAGCCTTTTTTAGATGTGAAGCATCTTATGGCGAAGCTTAATCCGGTGGTGGTGGTGGTGTGCCGGCGTGACCACCCTTACTGCGCATGCGCAAACCTTTAAAATAAAAATAAAAAACCTCCTCTCCCCCCTCTCTCTCCTCTAGGCATGCCTCCCCGCGGCAACCACACCCTCACTGCGCATGCGCCTCCCCTCCTCTCTCCCCTCCCACGTCCCCCCCCCCTTTCTCCTCTAGGCATCCCTGCCCGCGGCGTCCATACTCCCACTGCGCATGCGCGTCCCCCCCTCTCTCTCCTCTCCTACGCTCCCCCCCTCTCTCCTCTAGGCATCCCTGCCCGCGGCGTCCATACTCCCACTGCGCATGCGCGTCCCCCCCCCCTCTCTCTCCTCTCCTACGCTCCCCCCTCGCCTCGCGAAGCCGACGCAGGCAGCGTCTGCTAGCGAGTTTCTTGTTTGAAAAAACCGACTGCTCGCGCTGCACAACCGTTCACTGGCCACCCCGTATATATGGCAATGGATCTTGACCTCCAAGGTGGTGCTGTTGGGAGATTTCTCCTGTGCGTTGTTGAACAATAAAAATTCGCAGCGTGCGCGTTAACTAAAAGCGGACTGCGGGTCTTTGTGTCCAGTCGGAGTCTTCTGTCTCTCATTGCCCATTAGCAGCGATTGGCATGTTCCAGTAGGAAACACCGCTCCATCACTGCGTGCTTTGCGCCTCCCCAGTTTTCTGTCCTGCGCAACGCTGCGATGAGCACCAGCGTCAACGCCACCGCCAATGTAAGCGTTAGCGCCCGCTGCTTCACATCTACACATGGTTCCCTTTAGCGGGAGATGGTGTAATTTTTTTTCTTGCAAAATGAATTTAATTATTGGTGAGAAGTTTGTGGCTAACGGATGATGCGCCTTGTAACCGTTGACTCAAAATGAAACAATGTGAACTAAGCAGCAGCTCCTTGAATGCTTCTCACAACATCAATTTTTCAGAGTGTGTCGAATGTTTTAGAACTTTCTTCACTGATGGATTGTTTCCAACTAGCTCGCATACAAAGTCTTTCATGGCAGGAAATTTGCGTGCCTAATTTTGTGACGTACAGCGTGCGTGTGGACATAGGTAAGTTCCCAAGGCTTCCGCGCAGAAAGATGACAACGAGAAAACTTCTTTTTTTTTTCGTTTTCGCATTTGCACAAGAAACACCATGGCTTTTGTCATGCTTTTCGAAGAACCAAGCAAATTTGAGCGTTAATATGTCTAAGAAATAGCAATCTATTTTAAAGCCAACGCCACACGTTGCCCATCATAAAGCTAGTTCGTAAAGGCAACCAACAAGAAGAAACTTTGACTGCAATTCAGCGCCGTGGGATAGTGAGAAATCCAAGAATAGGTGTGCTGGAGGCAAATATGCAAATGCGCACTGCACTTAGGAAGTATAAAACACTTACATCTCTAGCATGCTGGTAGTCGAAATATTGCGGGTCGTCTTCATACGGGATAGGTGCTGATACCCTGCCGGTAAGAACAATCACATAAAAACAGATGGACAGGCAGATCATCTTTTTACGTTCGTGAGGTACAACCTGAAAAATAGCATTATGTTAAAGCTTAGTAAGGCCTCCCAAGAAAGATTTTGCTCTAGAGAATGAAGAGCATTCTTTCCCTCCGGCCAGGTGCGTTCTTGCAATCGCTACACGTCGGAATCTATTCTTGAATAGCCAAAAAAACATGCAGTATTTTCTCTTTGTTCTAAGACAGGTGATTTAGAAGCACGCACGCGTTATTACGAAAGAAACATTCAGAAACATGTGCGGTGTTCCCGAAGGTTGGCTTTTGCTTTTGTACCTTAGCAAAAGTGCACGTGTAGAAGTGACGTAGATTTTGGTTTGCAAAATAATACATACTGAAAATTTAATCACGCGCACCTTCATTGCGCTGGTATGGACAATTGAAAGCACACCTCTAAATGGTGTGGAAACGGCCTTTTCGCGCGAAAGCATTACACAGCCCATGTCTAAGAAATTCCAGTGTTCAATGGCACGAGTTGTGAGCGAAAAAAAATTGCGATAGAGGCACAGAATAAAATCAGGAATTGCAGCAGGGATCGCGCCGGTGATTTGTGCAATTTCCGCAGCAATACTAGTGCCTCGGGAATTGTAAAAAATTACACAGAAAGTACTAGCGTGCATAGCAATCAACAAGTTTCCGTTCCCTATTTTGATTTCTGTGTTCTGCCGCATCATGAAATCAATCTAATATCGAATAGACGTCCGGCAACGCGTTATGGCTGGGGAGAGAATAATTTAGGTTTTTTTGTTTTCTTAGTAGGCATTTGTAAGAAAGTAAAGAAACTTGTTCGCATTTGGATGAAGCGCTTTAGTTTCTGGACCCAAGCATATGAACAGTGATTGTTGATGGTGTTCCAACCTGCCTCCAATCCCACCCCCCTGCCCCACCCCCTATTCACACGCACACGCACGCACATGAAAGAACGGAGAATAAAATTCCACCGAAACAGGAAACGCTCCTATTTCTTGCTCTTCAGCGACACAAAAGTGCGACATCAATCCTACATTCCACACATGTATGCAGCCTGAAATTTCGGTTTCACTAGGTAGAGAAAACGATACTCAACAATGGCGAACTATAAGTTTCACAATCTTCCGTATGCCGCCGTGGTCGCCAACAGAAGAATGATTGCATTAGCCATTTGCATGTATTGTTGGTCTTACGACAGAACCCTTTCCTAATACGTTTGTATTCTTCTCAACATATCTTAAATGCGAAGCACTTCTTTGCGTACTGCAGGCACTTTTAGCGCATCTATCTATCTATCTATCTATCTATCTATCTATCTATCTATCTATCTATCTATCTATCTATCTATCTATCTATCTATCTATCTATCTATCTATCTATCTATCTATCTATCTATCTATCTGTCTGGCCGCCTACGTCTGGGTGCTCTTGTGGTCAACCCCTTAACTTGGGGTTAACCAAAATTATTATGGGAGGGTAAAACGGTTTGACGAATATGACTCGCTGGTCATGACATGAATAATGTGACCATCCCGTCACGCACGGCGCCAAACCCTTTTCCACCAGACACTTGTTGCCCATACCCGTAAACCACGGGCGGGTATATGTCACAGGTGTTTGACACTTTATATCTACCGAGGAACGGCGAGAACGCACATTGGTAATTTAAATGCGGAGGTGTTAAGAAAAAACCGACATCGGTCAGCGTTGACCCGGTGAATGCAAACAATATATGTTATGGTCCCAACAGGAATCGAACACAAGCATTCTGCGTGGCAATCAAGTATTCTGCCACAGAGCCACTCCAGGTCTCGGAACGCCTTTGGAAAAAGACCTTATGGCGTAATGTTGGTAATGGCGTAATGTTGGTGAAACACATATGTACTCCAATGATACAGGCATCACGTCGGGTTAGCGTGAATTGTTCTTAAGTGCCATCCACTGAAGTTGGTCTACGTAGCACTAGCCAAGGCTACCATCCTCGCAAGCACAAGCACTACATTTCAGCTTGGCGCTTCTGGTGTTGGTAATTCCAATGTTGCTTGGCATCGATACGCAACTGTAAACAACTGGTTATATACAACATATGCGACTGTTCAACATATCTCTGTGCGTAGAACATTTGTACATATTTTAGCGTCATTTCGTAACGTTTCGATCAATAAAAAATTGCAACACACTCACCTTCCCTCCGCATGCTTCGCATAACATCGATTCCCAAGGTACGTGGGATCTTCCGATTTTTATAGTTAGCTCAACGCTATCATTTTGCTTGACGGGCCTTTCGAGTTTCTCTGTAATGTCCCACTTTGAAGAAGGGGTCTTTTGAGAGCGGAGTTCTTTTAAGCTTCCCGTTGTGCCGCGCAGTGCGCACAGTAATTATCATCATCAAGAACCAGTACGCGCTCGCTTCATCCTCTTCAACTTCTGCTTCGCTTGCACAACACGTGCACCGATTTGTCTGACGTAGAACAGAAAAAGTAGGATGGGCGAGTTTGTTGCGTGACTTCAAATCGTTGTCCGCCTCGGTGGATCAGTCGGCTGATGACCCGAAGGTCGCGGGTTCGATCCCGGCAGCGGCGGTCGCATTTCGATGGAGGCCGAAATGGTAGAGGCCCGTGTACTGTGCGTCGTCCGTGGACGTTAAAGAACACCAGATGGTCGAAATTTCCGGAGCCCTCCACTACAGCGTCTCTTATAATCATATCGTAGTTTTGGGACGTTAAACCCTACATATTATTATTATTACTTCAACTCGCGTAACATCACGTTACAACGAGTCCACGTACGGTGCTGATATCGCGTAAGAACACGGAACATCTAGTCACGTGACCAAAAATCACGCAACAACACAGACTTGACTAAATTCACGTTACATTACGTAACTAGTCGTGGGACTATAGACACATGCAACATCACGTAACTACTCGCGTGACCAAACATGACATAATATCTAGTCTCGACACAAAATCGCGTAACATTTAGTCACGTAATTAAAATCACAAGTTCACGTGACAGGTAGTCATGTCACATGTCTAGCCAAATCTAGCCACACTTAGTATTACTAGCAAAATCTTAACAACTTTAGCCTGAAGGCTTCGAATTACTAGAAAAACTTAGCCTGGTCGAACACTAGCTCCGCTGATGGTTCCAGCCTTGCGCCACTAGTGCAAGCTGCGTACTCCTTAAATGTGACGCACTTCTCAGCAACCCAAAGGCACTTTGATTGTTTCTATCTATCTATCTATCTATCTATCTATCTATCTATCTATCTATCTATCTATCTATCTATCTATCTATCTATCTATCTAGCCGCCTTTAACTTGGTATTCAGAAAAATTGGCACAGGTAGGCATGCATGAAGTATACGGTGAACATGAAAGTGGTCGCCATCGCTTCCTGGCGGGTACGTCATCAAACCTTTTCCTCCAGTCACGTGTGACACGTACCCGTATACGACGGGTTGCTGTACGCGAGTATGCGCCACAGCTGATTCACAGTTTAAGGGGGCCCCTCAGCGGGCTCTCAATATACAAAAAATCACAGTTTCGCCGCAAGGGCGAAGCAATGAATGCGATAGCAACAAATTGGCATTTCACGTGAAGAACGGCAATCAGATCGGAAATTTAGAGCACACTGTTCAAGCGCAAAGGACGCACGAAACATACGCACAGGTATACACAGGACGAGCGCGAACTAACAAGTCTCACAGTTGTTAGTTCACTGTGTTTGAACAGCTTGCTTCTTTCGGAAACGGGGCCTCTGCAGCGAGCGAAGTAACCTTTGTGCGCTCTGTAACCTAAACGCAGTCTTTCCGGCGAAAGCGCACGACGTAAACCTGCCCCCATCCCCCCACCCCAAGATAAGCGCGCGCGTGCGCCCGGGCAAAGGCGACTACGCCCTGCAGGCCAAAGTTCAAGGGGAGCCAACGGCATCGCAACGAGTGGGGCGCCGAGCGCGCACTTTGCGCCATCTCACTTTCTTCGTGGCTTTTGTATATATATATATATATTGTGAAGAAGAAGATGTGCCTCCATCCAGCAGCATCGCCAACGCTTGGCTCGCTCGGCTCGTGTTTCTGATCACTGCTGTCCCGCTGGACTGTGCCTCTCGCTGCCTCGTCGCTGAAAAGCCTATCGTCGCCGAACTGCTAATAAACCTCTTCACAATTGGTGGAGAGTGCTGTACTTCCCCGTCGCTACACCCTGGAGCTGCGAAGCCGAACGCTTTCCGCCCATCATGACCGACACCGCTAACAGACCGTCGCCTTTACCCCAGTCCGTCACCTGCACCGGCATCCCTCGGATACGGGACCCAAAGATCTTCAGCGGTGCAGATGAGACCGACGTAGAAGACTGGTTTGACCACTACGAACTGGTGAGCGTGCATAACAAGTGGAATGACCCCGACAAGCTAGGCTACGTCATATTTTATCTCACCGACGTCGCCGAGCTATGGTACAACAACCACAAACACGGCATCCCCACATGGTCCGCTTTCAAGACGTCGTTCTCTGAAGTGTTCGGACGACCGGCGGTCCGAAAGCAGCGCGCAGAGCAGCGCTTGCGCGTCCGCGCTCAGCAGACAGGCGAGAGCTTCACCAGCTATATTGAGGACGTCGTCGACCTTTGCCGACGTATCAACGACTCCATGCTCGACGCTGACAAGATCCAACACATCCTCAAAGGTATTGACGAAGGCGCATTCCACATGCTCGTGGCTCGGAATCCACGCACAGTGTCAGAAGTCGTCAGCTTGTGCCAGAGCTACGACGAGTTCAAGAAGCAACGTACACTGAATCGACAGCCTCAGCGGAGCGGCGAGTCGCTGTCCAGTCTTGACACCATGCATGACAATTCCACGTTGCTTCAGCAGGTCCGAGACTTCGTTCGTGACGAAGTGGCTCGCCAACTTCCTTTGCTTCCCTTCACTCACGAGCCCAACCTCCCGTCTGCCCGCCACGCTCCGCACTGTCATTTCCGAGGAGGTCACCCACGCTGTCCCCCCTTGCGCACCACGAGCCGTCTCCAGCTACACCTGTCAACTACGCGCCTGCAGCCCAGCCTGTGGCCGCTCCTGTCACCTATGCGCAACCCGTGCAGTCTGTGGCCGCGCCCCTCACGTATGCACAGGCAATGCGTAGGCTTCCGCAGTCAGCGTACACCATGCACTCACAGCCTGCGCGACCACCCGTTTATACGGCATCTTGGGCAGCGCCACCAGTCAACCATCCTTGGAGGACGCCTGATAACCGCCCGATATGTTATGCCTGCGGCACTCCCGGACACGTCGCTCGTCATTGCCGCCGTCGCCCCCCAACGTTTAGCGATGGTGCCCGGTGGTCGCAATACAGCAGCCAGCCGCCCTTCCCCCCATACGTTCCTGGCCCCTCACCGCGCTATCACCCCAATAACCAGCCTGACTTCCAGCCGCCGCGCTCACCATCTCCACGTCAACGATCGCTCTCCCCCATGCGTCGCCGGCCCGTACCCTCCGACCAGGAAAACTGAGCGCCGCAGTTCCAGAGGCAAGAACTGCGCCGCCTTCGAACTGCCCAAGCCCTCGCTCTTCTCCTGCTAACGTGGTCGCCATAACTGTTGAAGGTGTTTGTACTTTTGCGCTTGTAGACACTGGCGCAGCCGTTTCTGTTATGTCCAGTAATCTCTGCCATTCACTACTCAAGGTGACGACGCCACTTTCCGGACTGTCACTCCACACCGCAAGCGCGCAGCAAGTGACGCCTCTCGCAGCCTGCACTGCAAGAGTAGTTATAGCAGGCCATCTGTACATCGTTGAGTTTGTAGTCCTTTCTGCCTGTTCGCATGACGTCATCCTCGGGTGGGACTTCCTATCCCGCCATAACGTCATCATGGACTGCGCACGGGCCGAAGTTGAGTTTTCGCCGTTGTGTGACGCCCCATTACATGACGCTCTTCATAGGCCGCCTAAGTTGATCGTCCGGGAGGAAACCGACATTCCACCTGACGCTTTCGCACTTGTTCCCGTCTCCTGCGATGCCCTCACCGATGCTACAGTTTTTTTCACGCCGTCCGATGTCTTCACGACTCGCAAAGCGCTACCGCTACCTTTCGCAACGCTTGAGATCGTCGCCGGCAGCAGCAATATGTATGTGTTCAATCCGCTCTCCGCGCAAGTCACGTTGCTTGCAGGCGAATGTCTCGGCCGCCTGGAAGACCTCGACTCATCGTCTCTGGTTGACGTCCCGGACGATTACTGCGACCAACCGCATGCCCTTTCAGCCCTTGAGGAGTCGTCATGCGACATATTTTCTAGCGCCATCGCCGATACCCTCACGCCTGCCGAACACGCCGGCCTTCTTCTTCTCCTGAACGAATTTCGCAATTCCTTCGATGTGTCGCAACCTCAACTAGGCCGCACGTCGCAAGTGCAGCATTACATCGACACAGGCGTACACCAGCCATTGCGTCAAAGACCATACCGCGTCTCCGCTGAAGAGCGCCGCGTCATTAACGACCAAGTCGAAGACATGCTTCGCAGGGATGTTATTCGACCATCTCACAGTCCCTAGGCATCTCCTGTCGTCCGTGTTCGTAAGAAAGACGCGTCTATCCGCTTTTGCGTAGACTACCGTCGTTTGAATAAGATAACGCGCAAGGACGTCTATCCTTTGCCGCGCATTGATGACGCCCTTGACACTCTTCAAGGAGCAGAATTCTTCTCGTCGCTTGATTTGAGGTCTGGCTACTGCCAAGTCCCAATGGCTGAAGCCGATCACCCGAAAACAGCATTTGTCACGCCTGACGGTCTATATGAATTTAACGTCATGCCCTTTGGGCTTTGTAACGCGCCCGCCACGTTTGAACGGCTTATGGACAACACGCTACGTGGCCTGAAGTGGTCTATGTGTCTTTGTTATCTCGATGATGTCGTGGTCTTTTCGCCCGATTTCCCCTACACACCTACTTCGCCTTTGGCATGTTTTGACTTGTCTAACCAACGCTGGCCTTCAACTGAACCTCAAGAAATGCCGCTTCGCTGCACGGGAGCTGATCATCTTAGGACACATCGTGTCCAAGCACGGCGTGTTACCGGACCCCTGCAAAACTTCGGGCAGTCGCAGAATTTCCCAAGCCGACGACTATGAAGGAACTTCGGAGTTTTGTAGGCCTATGTTCCTATTTCCGGCGCTTTGTTCGCAATTTTGCATCTATCATATCACCATTGACCCAGCTTCTTCGCGGTGACGTGGACCTCTCCACCCTGGTCCCCTGAATGCGACATCGCCTTCGCAACGCTGCGCCGCCTGCTCACTTCCCCACCTATTCTTCGGCACTTCGATCCGACAGCTCCTACCGAAGTACACACAGACGCCAGCGGCGTAGGGCTCGGCGCTGTCCTCGCTCAACGAAAGCCAGGCTACTCAGAATACGTAGTCGCTTACGCAAGTCGCACGCTGACGAAAGCGGAAACTAATTACAGCGTGACCGAAAAAGAGTGCTGGGCTCTGGTGTGGGCGCTTGAAAAATTCCGGCCATACTTATACGGCCGCCCGTTCGACCTGGTAACCGATCACCACGCGCTTTGTTGGCTCGCCACGTTGAAAGACCCTTCTGGCCGCCTAGCACGATGGGCACTCCGCATCCAGGAGTACGATATTCGAGTCGTATACCGCTGCGGACGCAAGCACTCTGATGCCGACGCCCTGTCCCGTTCACCTTTACCTCCAGATCCGGCGTGCGGAAACACTTGCGTCCACCCCTTGTCATCTCTCGATCTCGACTCGATAGCCACCGAACAACGTCGTGACCCGTGGATTGCATCTCTTCTTCATTATCTATCTGGCACGTCCGCCCTTGCTGTGTCTCGGTCCATCCGACGCCAAGCTTCCCATTACGCAATCCGCGATCAACTGCTTCACTGCCGCAACTACTCTGCTGATGGCCGCCGGTGGCTGCTGGTCATTCCACGCAGCTTGCGATCACGAGTATGCGCCTCTCTCCACGACGATCCGCAATGTGGCCACGCTGGAGTGTTCAAAACATACGAACGCCTTCGCCATCGGTATTACTGGCGCGGTATGTGCAATTACGTGCGGAAATTCGTGAAGTGCTGCCCTGATTGCCAACGACGCAAATCGCCACCTCTACGTGCCACAGGTGCATTGCAGCCGCTTCCATGCCCTGCGAAACCGTTCGATCGCGTCGGCGTTGACCTCTACGGTCCCCTTCCAATGACACCTGATGGGAATCGCTGGATTATAGTTGCTGTCGACCATCTGACGCCGAAACTGCCGCTTTGCCGAGTGCTACCGCTCGGGATGTCGCCTCTTTTGTTCTACATCACTTCATACTTCGACATGGCGCACCTCGAGAGCTCCTTAGTGACAGAGGACGCGCTTTCCTCTCCCAGGTTGTCGAAGCCATGCTTTCTGAATGCAACATCATTCATCTAACGACCACGGCATACCATCCGCAGACTAACGGGCTCACAGAACGGTTTAACCCCACGCTGGGTGATATGCTCTCTATGTACGTGGCATCTGACCATGGTAATTGGGACCGTGTTCTACCATACGTAACATTCGCGTACAACACCGCGATCCAAGCAACTACGGGATTTTCGCCTTTCTTTCTCCTTTCACGGACGCGAGCATTCACATACCATCGACACTGTACTTCCCTACCGCCCTGATGCTTCCGAGTGTCAACCTATCTCCGACATAGCTCGACAAGCCGAAGAGTGCCGCCAGCTCGCTCGCACTTTTACATCGCAAGAGCAGCAACGCCAGAAAGAAAACTGCACCACCTCACTTATAGATCCTAGCTATGCCCCAGGGTCTCTTGTACGGCTGTCTGTCCCATACCAAACTCCAGGACTATCCTCGAAGCTCTTTCCAAAGTACAAAGGGCCCTATCGCGTCTTGGAGCAAACCTCTCCGGTCAATTTTCTTATCGAGCCAGTTCCTCGATCGGATGACATGCGCCGGCGTGGACGTGACATCGTCCATGTTTCACGTCTCAAGCCTTATCATGAGCCTCCGCCTCAAACATCTTAGGTCGCCAGGATGGCTCTTTTTCAGCGGGGGCGATTGTGAAGATGTGCCTCCATCCAGCAGCATCGCTGCTGTCCCGCTGGACTGTGCCTCTCGCTGCGTCGTCGCTGAACTGCTAATAAACCTCTTCACAATATATATATATATATATATATATATATATATATATATATATATATATATATATATATATATATATATATATATATATATACGGAGCATGACGGCGAAAAGCAGCTGAGAGCGTCCATATAATTGCTATCGCAATAAAACGACCGCATTATTCTCTCCTGGCGTTTCTCGTCTTTCTTGCACACTTTCGTGACCTAGACAGTGATTCCCGTGACGTACATAGTATACATGCTCTCGATTGGTCCATATACGCAAAATATCAGATGTTAATTGTCTCCTGCACTGCTTTGCCATGCAGCCGCCCATCCATTCTTCCTTGTGTCGCATTACTATCGTGCGCGATCAACTTATTTCACTTCATTTTGTGTGTTTCCCGCTGCGCAAGCTGCGGTAACAGCGTGTAGCCGGGCAGCGCGAAATCCTGATAGGCTCGAGCGCTTAGTGCTGACATTGTTCACGTGTTTTTAAGAAATAAGTGGTGAGGAGGATATATAGCCAGTAGGAAGGGTAGCGAAGGCGAGGAGAAAACAACTCCCTCGTCTCTGAACGCGGGGTGGTGAGTGGCCCTTTAAGTCTACCGAGAGGCGGCGAGAACTGGCATTGGTAATTAAAAACAGGAGAACGTCAAAAAATGCAGCATCGGCCATGTTGACCCGACGGATGCAAACAAAAATCGAGACCTCAGGAGGAATATTACTAAATTTTTTAGGAACAATTAAGGTAAATTAATGTCAACGATGCCCAAAAAAGGGGAAAACTTGTTATCTTGTACATTTGTTTACGCCGATCTCCTAGTTAGGCCTAAGGACTTTCGAAATGACAAGCGATCTCAAAAACTTAGATTTCCGTAAGGCTCGATCCTTGAAGCTACCTGAAGACAAGCGAAGCCATTTTGCGCAGTCATTCGCTACGAAAGGAGTGGATACGCCCACATCAACACTAAATTCACTTGAAGCTGGCGTTCAAACCCGTAGCCATGTTTTACGTAGGTTAACCCCACAAACACGGTAACGCTAAATCTGAAAAATCGCATGCGTGCAGTAAACGTTACGGGTCGTTTAGCGTACTGCGCATGCGCATTTCGATCCCGCTATTCCGCTAAGCCCGCTATTCCGCTAAGGCTGCTAAACTATAGTTGTCTACTATGAGCGGTGACTTTACGTCCGACTATACGTTACACTTTAAGTGTCAGTGTAGCCGGCGTGCCTGGTAAGCGCGCGATGTGCAGACAACCGCTCCATTTACAAAAACACGTAGATGCACCTCGTAACGCTTGCTTGAAAGAAAAAAAAAGTCGCGTAGGCAACCACTAGCTTACTGCTTCGCATGCAACCGATTCCCCCAATGCGTGGGATCTCCCGAATTTTCTAGCTTGGCAAACCACCGGTTCGCCTCGTTCAGAAGCTATCATCATCGTTAACGGCATCTACCTTATATCATTATATGTCATCTGGCGGCGTTTTGCATCTCTGCGCCTAGCGCTTGCAAGGTAAGAACTCGGCCGCCGTGCGCTCTCTGCGTCCTCTTATTCGTCGTCTACTGCTTCGTTCCTCGAATACGTGTGTCCGGCGCACGCGCTTTCCCGTTGCACTAATTTGTGCAGCGTGGGGTGCCATAACTCGGACGGGCGATCGAACGAGTACAAAGAGAAAGTAAGAGCGAAAGAGTGAAGGAAAGAGATAGAAAGAAAGAAAAAAATTCGGCAGATCCCACGTACCTTGGGAATCGATGTTATGCGAAGCATGCGGAAGGAAGGTGACTCTGTTTTAATTCTTTTATCAAGCGAAACGCTACGAAAGGACGCTAAACATATGTGAAAAGGTTGTACGCACATACATATGTTGAACAACCGCATACGTTGTATACAACCGGTTGTTTACACTTACGTAACGATGCCAACATCAGCACGGTATTAGCAACACCAGAAGCGGTAAGCCGAAGTGTAGCGCTTGTGCTCGCGAGGGTGGTAGGCCTTAACAGTGCTACATACATTAACGTCAGTGCATGGCGCTTAGCTGCAACTGACGTTAACCCAATGTGACGGCTGTATCCTAGCAGCACACATGTAGTGTTTATAAAATTAGATGGCTAGCGCTGCAGCCACAACTGACGTTTCACGAACATAAGGGTCTTTTTCAAAAACAGTTCCGAAACCTGGCGGGGCTGCTAGAATACGTGATTACCACGCAGAATGCTTTGGTTCGATTCCTGCTGGGAACCTGATATTCATTACTTGCATTCGTCGGGTCAATGCTGCCGATGTCAGTTTCTTTCTTAACGCTCTCAATAAAATTAGCAATGTATGATCGGGCCGTTGTATTCCGCGCATTTCTCTATCACCTGATTGATAGTATGAACATGGTCTGTTGTTGAGAAGCCTGCACGAAATCCTGCCTGGTCCTTTGGTTGATTGAACTCTAATGTCGTATTAATTCTGTTAGCAATTAATTTTGTAAATAGCTTGTAGACAACGGACAGTAAGCTGATGGGCCTGTAATTTTTCAGGTCCTTGACGTCCCCCTTTCTTATGGATCAAGATGATGTTGGCATTCTTCCAAGAATCTGGTATCCTCCCTGTCGAGAGACTCTTCTCCACCGTCTTTCCCTATACCAGTCCCTATACATAGCCTTCAGAGATTACGAGAAGGCATTTGATTCGGTGGAGACATCAGCAGTCATGCAGGCACTGCGGAATCAAGGCATCGACGAAGCCTATATAAACATAATGGAAGAAATCTACAGCGGATCCACAGCCACTATAGTTCTCCATAAAGAAAGCGACAGAATCCCAATAAAGAAGGGCGTACGGCAGGGAGACCCGATCTCTCCAATGCTATTCACCGCGTGTTTACAGGAGGTTTTCAGGGCCCTAGATTTGGAAGAGTTTGGGATAAGAGTTAATGGAGAGTATCTCAGTAACCTGCGATTCGCTGATGACATGGCATTGATGAGTAACGCGGGAGACGAATTACAGCTTATGATTACTGAAATGGATACGGAAAGTAGAAGAGTAGGTCTGAAAATTAATATGCATAAAACTAAAGTAATGTGGAACAATCTTGGCAGAGAACAGCGCTTTGCGATAGGTGGCGAGGCACTGGAAGCTGTAAAGGAGTACGTCTATTTAGGACAGGTAGTAGCCGCGGAGCCGAACCATGAGAGTGAAATAACTAGAAGAATAAGGATGGGATGGGGCTCATTCGGCAAGCATTATCAAACCATGAATGGTAGTCTACCACTATCCTTCAAGAGGAAGGTATATAACAGCTGCATCTTACCGGTACTTACCTACGGAGCAGAAACCTGGAGACTTACAAAGAGGGTTCAACTTAAACTGAGGACGACGCAGCGAGCGATGGAAAGGAAAATGTTAGGTGTAACCTTAAGAGACAGGAAGAGAGCAGAATGGGTCAGGGAACAAACGGGGGTTAATGATATCATAGTTGAAATCAAGAAGAAGAAATGGATATGGGCCGGGCACGTAGCACGTCGGCAGGATAACCGCTGGTCATTAAGGGTAACTGACTGGATTCCAAGAGATGGCAAACGCGTGAGGGGGGAGACAGAAAATTAGGTGGGTAGATGAGATTAAGAAGTTTGCAGGTACAGTGATGCTACCGAGGTCTTCTGATTTGGAGCAATTTTTGGAGCAGCAAAATTTTCATTTTGGAGCACTTTGGAGCAGCAAAAATTTCCATATTGGAGCACTTTGGAGCAGGTAATTTAGCATCTGGGAGAACTGGAGTGCTCCCAGATGAAGCAACTGGAGCAACTAACATCCTAGAGTACACTGGAGAAGCAAGTTGCATTTACATTCAAGGACGTGAATAATTATTTTGGCGCTCCTGTGAAGAGCTAGAAATATTTCGATTCATTGCAAATCTCAAGGAACCAATCATCTCAGGAACACTCCCTATTTCACTCGATGATGCAGAAATGAGGGCGTCATGCGGTTGAGAATTTTGGGACAACTTGTTCAGCGATTATTTTCGTAGCATATAAACAGAATACCGGTTCAATGAAATCGTGCTTTATGAAATAACATTCTAGACACATGTATGTGGTAATCAGCAGACATTGTAGACAATCGCTGCGACGTACAGCAATGCCGCAACGCTAAAGACTCACACTGTCCCGAATGCATTGCCCTAAGACGACTCCAAGGGGAAAGAGAGGTTCTTTTTCTTCACGATCCATAATATTGCTGGGCGTAATATGACGTCACTTAGCTAGCCTCATAAAGCCAACCTCCTCCAGCACTCCTTTCCCTCTCTCTGAGGCCTCTCTGGGCTGGGGCAAGAACATTCTCACAGTGATTCCGGACTATCGTTTGCGCATGCGCAGGGTTGCCCGGATATGGAGATCTGCTTCAATCGAGCTTCCGCGAAAGTGTCAGAAAGTTCGTTCAACGGTGGACTACATTATTTAACAAACTTCGTTGTGCTTTTGCAGTGAAGTTGTATATGGCTAGGGAATTCTGCTTGTACACAGAAAACCCCCTGTAGTGCCCTCTAGAAAACAGCGCAAAAAAAAAGAAAGAAAAAAAAAATAAAACTCGCAGGGTACCTTATGCATTCGCCTAGGACAACTCGAAGGCGAGAGCCGTTTTGTTTTTATTGTGATAGCAATTATATGGACATTCTCGACTTTTGCCGCCGCCGTCATGTTTTGTGTAATGTCCAAATCGATAACATCCCCCCCGCGCTTCGTATGTTTTACACTCGAGTAAAAGCGCGCGAGCGGGGGCGACGAACGCGGCTGAAGCAGAGATAAAGAGAGCCGACCTATCTCCGTTGCACGGAGGCCGCATCCGATAACATCACCGCGCGTGCCAGGCCTGCCATCGATTGCTACTCAAGCAGACAGGAACGCCCCACCCGTCTTCAAAGAGCATGAAAGAACGCAAAGGGAGGAGCGGTGGGGGGGGGGGGGGTGTTGTACCGCTCGAGCGCGCGCTGTTTCGGCAGGCATCACAGACGGCTCGTATACCCGTCTACGTGTTGTGCTCTCAACGCGTAGGCTACAGACTGTGCGAAAAGTGCTTCTCTCCCTGGAGCGGCCACTGAGCCTTGATCCGCAAGGCGGCAATACCATCGCCGCGCCATTTTGGAGGTCCGTTCGTACGCGCCGTTCGTGCTGCACGTGCATCGGCGTGCAAGAGGTGTTCCGGAGGTTTCTATAGTCATCCAAGTCGCCGCACGGGTCTCGAACACAGCTCGCGCAGAAAGCTTTTTGCGCGTGCGGCGAGTGCGCGGACCTTCAAAATGGCGACCCCGCCGCTAGCGCTTCTCGCGGATGACGTCAAGCCTTACTTCGTATAACAATACAATTTGTTGGTATCGCATTCACTGCTTCGAGCTTAAGCGAAACTAACAAATTGTATTGTTACACGAAGCAAGGCCAACTGCTCTTTTGGACCCGATCTCGCGTAACTAAACAAAACGCTGGTTAATGGGAATACGGCCACTCCAGGTGCCGAAGCGGTTTTCGTGTTGTCAGTTCTTTAAACGCGAAGTAAGCGTTGAGAGCACAGCAAGATTATGAGCAGTCTCACCATGCCTCGAAATAGCGCGCGCCAGCGACGGCACCCTTCGAGCGACGCAGCCTCCCCCCCCCCCCCCCCCCCCCAGAACGAAGCAATGAATGCAATTTCCAAAAAATAATTAGAACGCAAACACACGGCGCATTCACACACGCACACACCCAGGCACCAAACACGCACCTGGGTACGCGTGTAGGCGTGTGAATGTGCCGTGTGTTTGTGCTCTAATTATTTTTTTTTTGAAATCAGCAACCAACTAGCCCAACAACGAGTTCTTTTACTATAAATGCGATACAGTGATTTTATAATTTTTTTTTTACCATCAGCTATTGATCCTGGAAAGCGAGTAGCGGAGGTGTAACGTTGTATCTATTCCTATGGTGTTCCCAGATTTCATTCCGCGATGTCCGGAAATAGACGTGACATTCTGGCGGCACGCGTGCAGTTATTAGTAAAAATTGCTTTAATTACGTGCAAAGCGACTCTTGAAACGAGCTATCAGCAGCGTTTCTGGAACGGACCACGTCTGCCGATGAATCGCCGCCACACTTACACGCTACCGATTGGCCAAAACGTCGCGAGCCTCTGCGAAGAGCGTGTTTTGCCGTTGGGCCGACTTGCACAACAGAAGCTGCATCGGCACCGAGCATAGCATCGTGGATTACTTGGGACGCACGCGCGACCACTGTTTATTCAGTGGAATAATTCTTGGTACGTGGTTGTGACTTTGGCCGCCCCGAGAACACGTTGCGCATGCTTTTACGCGCCGGCGTGGCTACTGCTAGTGATATACGCCCCCCCCCCCCCCTCCCCCTAAAAAAAAAAGAGACTTTGGCGCAGTTTGGCGCAATTTCCGTTGATATTATCAGGATGGCGCAGTAAATCTCATTTGGCGCACTTTGGCGCAGTTGGCGCAGGAGTGGAATCACTGCAGGTATAACGTTGCAGCAGAAAGCACAGGACCGGGTTGATTGGCGAAACATGGGAGAGGCCTTTGCCCTGCAGTGGGCGTAGACAGGCTGATGATGATCGGGCCGTTCCTGGGTAGCTATAAAGTGTCAATCACCTGTGGCGCTTACCTGAATACCGTGGCCCGTGGTGTACGGGTATGTGCCACACGTGTCTGCAGGAAAGGGTTTGACGATGTACGCGACAGGATTGTCACGTTATTCATGCCATGACCAGCGAGTCATATTCCTAAAACCATGTTACCCTCCCATACTAATTTTGGTATACCCCAAGTTTAGGGGGTGATCACGAGAGCACTCAGACGTGGGCGGCTAGATAGATAGATAGATAGATAGATAGATAGATAGATAGATAGATAGATAGATAGATAGATAGATAGATAGATAGATAGATAGATAGATAGATAGATAGATAGATAGATAGATAGATAGATAGATAGACACTCAAAGTGCCTGCAGTACGCAAAGAAATGCTTCGCATTTAAAAGAAAGAACTTGAACGGCAGAAAGGGAAAAGGAGACTAAAAGATACAAAGGCGGATAAAGGAAGACAAAGAGAGAACTACAGTGAAATAAACGCAGGAAAGAGGATGAAAGATAGAGAGAATGACAAAGAAAGGGATAGAAAGAAACATGCACAAGAAAAGAGATAAAAAAAAGAGAAAGCAAGACAGAAAGCGGGAGAAACAAAGAGAGAAATATATATATAAAGGAATAGAAAGATGGAGGAAAAGGGAAATTGAGGGAGAGAGAGAAAGAAATGGACCAAAGAGAAGAAAACATAAAGAGAACGACAACGAGAGGGAAAGAAATAGGAGGAGGAAGAAAGAAACCGAGACCAAAAAAGAGATAGAAAAGAGAGGTAAAGACAGAAAAAAGAAAGGAAGAGAGGAATAAAGAAAGAGAATAAAGAAAAACAGGGAAGGCCACCCAGCTCCGCCGACTGCTTCATGCTTGTGCCACGTGTACACGCTGGGCAAATTTGCCCGCACTGTGCGGCATCAATAGTGCGTTTCGTAGTAAGGAGAGAGAACTCAGTGATGTTTACCTCTACATAAAACTGATGTCACTTATAAATAAACACCAGCTTGGGAGCAACTGACTTTGAGGCTGTCGATTGTTCGGTATGGATAGGAACAACGACGAGCGCGAGCATAGGCAGTATTATCTGTTCAATGTAAAGACACCGGGAAAGATGAAACATACATGATACTCGACGTTGCCTATACGAAATACTTCAGACACAAGATCAGGCAGTCGGACTCGACCATGCGCACCGCATGCAATACTCAGGAAGACCTAAAGCACGTACTCTGTGACTGTTCCCGTTGCGACGCAGAAGGACAAATTCTAAAAGCAGCCATTCAGTTCCAACGCGGCTCCAGCTTGGAGCTGTGGTACTATCTTCGACCGTTGCAAGACAGCGGTTGTGCGATGTGCAACACAAAAGCGCTGCTGGTGTTCTTGAGCAAGAGATGACTTAACGAAAGTTTGTAATTGACTATTTTCACGTATATACTGTATGTTTGTTTGTGACTCTACGTACTATTCGTGTGTATATGTGATCATTGTATATATCTTAGTCATCACCCGACAGCTGCAGCAGCATGCCGGGCCATAAACCAGGCTAGCATATCCAGGAAAAAATGAATCAATCCTATGACGCACATCTCCAGGAATATCTTAAAATATTATTATCTCTCTTTATCACACAAAACAGCTGACCTTTGTGTGTGTGTGTGTGTGTCTTATTTTTCTTCAGTAGAAGTCAAGGGGTTTCTATGAATGTCCTCGTGGTGCGTCTCATCAACTCTTTCTCTGTCGTTTTTTTTTTTGGGGGGGGGGGCGAGTGTTCTACGACGTCTATGAGCCATAAAAGCTGTTTCACGTCATGATACATGTAGTGTACATTAATCTAGCTTTCAGAAGTCATCGCATATAGTATATGACTTGAAGTTAAAGTGCTTGTGAACACCATACAAGTGTACTTTTGAAAGCTCACATGGTCAGTCGGCGCCCCTGAAAATACCTAGCAGCTGCTTTACAGAACGATAGCTTATGGCTCAACTTCCGGATGTTCGGTTTTTATTAGGGCTGTGCGAATTTTCGAGTTTCGCATTCGAATCGTGTAATACCTTATCGAACAATTCGATACGACATTCGAATAGCCGATATTCGAAGTTTCGAATAATGCGACAGACCGAATATCTAATGCGCGACAAAGAAAATGATGCCACTTGGTTAGGGTCAGTGGCGTAGCCAGGGGGTGGCACACTGGGCATGTGCCCCCCCCCCCCCCCCGAAAAAAATTTCTGGCTACGCCCCTGGTTAGGGTGGGTGGCTAAAACAAACGCTAACGTCATTACAGTAGGCCTTTCGTTAAAACTTCCACCAATATCCTTGTTCAAAAGCGAGTGCATGTTTATTTTAAAGGAGATTATGCC
The DNA here is from genome assembly GCA_030522465.1 of Rhipicephalus appendiculatus. Taxonomy (NCBI): domain Eukaryota; kingdom Metazoa; phylum Arthropoda; class Arachnida; order Ixodida; family Ixodidae; genus Rhipicephalus; species Rhipicephalus appendiculatus. The sequence continues at coordinate 12,674 of JALIZH010010821.1, read as the reverse complement.
ATTTCCGCACGTAAAAAAACACATGGGACAACTGTCAAGCCCTCGACAACTTCATTTCCGAAACGAAAGCACGGACTTCTTGCGTAGTTCGGTCGCTTACCCCGCAAGTGACGTAAAACGTCCCGACTTTGGCCCGCGATACCCTTGGGCAGCGATTGGCTTCACATGTGGAAATTTGTTCACGCTGTGCACTCGCCACTGCCACACCGCACCATTCGTTCAGAAGATCCCATTGTTCCAGCGCGCAATTAAAACGCTGCTGTGAAAGGGTGCCCCAAGCTTATTGGTCCCGGAGCACCCATGGCGATGAAACATGACTTTACCGTTGTCAGACTAGCCGTATTGCACGACCACAAAAAAGAAAAAAAAACTACATTATTTCTTTTGTTAGCCTTTAGGATGTTAGGCCTTGCGCTACTGACTGGAATGGCAGCTGTTTTATGAACATTCTTACGCGCCCACAAAAGCTGAAAAAAAGAAAAAATGCGCCCACCTCCCCGAAGGGAATCGTGAGGAAATGCGAATGCATTTCGCGCGCGCTTCACTCCATTTATATATGGTGGTTGTGGTTCGAAGAAGGAAAAGGCGCCTGATTTCTGCAGCCCGGTCGGGAGCAAGGCGCAGCGCCTTTTTTTTGCTTTTTCTTGTTTTTTAAATTTTTTTATTTATTTTTTTTAATTTTTTTTTTCATATATAGCTCCGCCGAGCTCCGCCGCAGTCCGCTTTTAGTTAACGCGCACGCTGCGAATTTTTATTGTTCAACAACGCACAGGAGAAATTTCCCACCGGCACCACCTTGAGGTCAAGATTCATTGCCATATATACGGGGTGGCCAGTGAACGGTTGTGCAGCGCGAGCAGTCGGTTTTTTCAACAAGAAACTCGCTAGCAGACGCTGCCTGTGTCGGCGTCTCGAGGCGAGAGAGGGAGAGGGGGGGAGCGTAGGAGAGGAGAGAGAGAGGGGGGCGCGCATGCGCAGTGGGAGTGTGGACGCTGCGGGCAGAGATGCCTAGAGAAGAGAGGGGGGAGCATAGGAGAGGAGAAGAGAGGTGAGACGCGCATGCGCAGTGGGAGTGTGGACGGCGCGGGCAGGGATGCATAGAGGATAGAGGGGAGAGCGTAGCAGGGAGAGAGAGGAGGGGAGGCGCATGCGCAGTGAGGGTGTGGTTGCCGCGGGGAGGGATGCCTAGAGGAGAGAGAGGGAAAGAGGAGGTTTTTTATTTTTATTTTTTTAAAGGGTTTGCGCATGCGCAGTAAGGGTGGTCACGCCGCACACCACCACCACCGGATTAAGCTTCGCCATAAGATGCTTCACATCTAACACCTGCCGGCGCGCACACCGCCTCAACCTATCCTCCTCCTCCTCCTCCGCGGACAACGCCAACGCCGCACAGCGCCAACGCCGGATGCCTGACATAGCCTCGACTATGAAATGCATTCGCATTTAAAAAAACGAACGTTGTCAGAACACCGTAGCATCTTTATCTTTCCTTTCTCTTGCCAAAACTGGCGGTACACGTATCCTGTAAATATACTATTCGATTCGAATTCGATTCTCGATCAAATTTCACTATTCGCACACTCATAGATTTTATCTCGCAGAAGCCTTTCTTTTTAAGAATTAAATTTCTTCACGCACGCCCTGGAGTACAACAACAAACTTTATTTGAGGCCTTTTCATCATTCTTTCTATCTTAATTTTATGTCTAACACTGTTTTACAAGCAGGTTAATAATGTTTAAATTTGTCGCTTTTTTGTGTCCATTTTCTTTCCCTGATGTGCCCCCCCCCCCCCCCCCCCCACTCTCTGTGCCCCATGGGGACTGCTACTTACGTTGCAATAGACAAGGAAAAAAATTACAGGAAAAGAAGCCGGCAGATCCCACGCACTGTGGGAATCAATGTAATGCGAAGCAGCCAGGAAGCAGCAAATCATGCTTTACATAATTTGCATGTAATGTTTTACATGTTACGATCTGTCATTTGTGTTCGCCATACAGTCACGTCGCGATACACCAATTTTGGTGTATGTCAAGCTAGCGAACTGGACGTAAGCGCACCATGAGCGTGGCATGTAAATGGCATTGTAGATGACATGCATGCCAAGATTTTCATGTTACCACCTGCCACTTATGTTCGTTATACAGTCATGTCACTCAATACCAAATCTGGTGAATATCAAGCTAACGAAACGGCCACGAGCGCGCCATGAGCGTGGAATGCAAGTCATATCGCTCATGACATGTCATGATTTCCATATTACCACTTGTCATTTATGTTCGTGATAGTCATGTCCCTCAATACCAAATTTGGTGTATATCAAGCTAACGAAACGGCCGCGTTCGCGCTATGAGCTTGGAATGCAAGTCAAGTCACTCATGAAGTCATGATTTTCATATTACCACTTGTCATTTATGTTCTTCATACAGTCATGTCACTCAATCCCAAATTTGGTGTATGTCAAGCTAACGAAACGGCCGCGAGCGCGCCATGAGCGTGGCATGTAAATCATACTTTTCATGACAAGTTAGTCGTGATTTTCATGATATGACCAGCCATTTATGCTCGTGATACAGTCATGTTATGTCATACCAAATTTGGTATAAATCCCATTAACGATACGGCCAGGAGAGCACAAAGTCGTAGGCGGCTAGATAGATAGATAGATAGATAGATAGATAGATAGATAGATAGATAGATAGATAGATAGATAGATAGATAGATAGATAGATAGATAGATAGATAGATAGATAGATAGATAGATAGATAGATACGCTCAATGTCGCCGAAGTTCGCTAAGAAATGCTTCGCATTTAATATTTGTTGTTCTTGCTACTCTGAATCTGCAGTTTAACTAAGACCTAAAAGGTACAAGACTCCCGGCGTTGTGTAATACGCGAATGTAAACGAGATGCACTCAAATACAGCTTTAATAAATCCCTATCGAAAAAGTACAGCGTTTCCAGTGTCTCCCAGTGTGCTTCAGCGCGCTGGGTGACACTGGAAACGCTGTACAGCGTGTTCATGCAGTGTACTATACAACAGTGCGCTGGGAGCCACTGGGACACACTGTACAGCGTGGCCCAGTGTCTTACAGCGCGCTGGAAGGCACTGGTCACGGTGTAAAATGTCTGCCCGCACACGGGGAACACTGGCGGCACATCGGAAGAAACTGCGTGCGCGGTGGACTTTATATAAAACTTCATATTGGATCGCGAGATGTGGAACATAAAATTTACCGGATATTTTCAGAATATATTCTATTATGTGTGCTGCGCATATATAGCTTTAGTTTCAGTTAGGCGACGGATGTGCGTGTACGCTAAAGCAATCATCGGTCGAGCGCGCGCGCCCGTGCGCTTTCCCTGAATTGGTGTGATCGAGTGTCGTGAATGTAGTTTATAAACAGCATCGAAAGAACTGATCATTCACAACACAGTATGACAGTAGTATTAGTCTGATAATCAAGATGAACCTACTCTAGCAGTCAGTCTTTCCGGCTCGTACCGCAGAAAGCCGCACGTCAAAGGCAGCAGTTAGCCGCTGCAACGCCCAGTCTCGGTATTTTTAGCTTCTGATTTGTGTAGTCGAAGGTACAAATAAGACCTCGCTTGGGTGAGATATGATCGAAACTACATTTTAACGGTTATTAGACTCTTCGCAATTGAATATCCACGATCTTCACAGCGACCGTGGCTCACGAAGTGCAGCCCTAAGCCTAATGGTCGTTTCGGCTAGAGTGCACTACTGCGGCTCTAGTACGCGGAACCTAAACAAGGAGGACAGAATATATTTCCAAACGGGTGACGAAAACTACGGCGTTCCGTGAGCAGTTCAGATGCCCGATGTTTTGTACATAGGTATGACTAACCGCTCGGCGAGTCAGTGCGTTTTCCGCGACACATCTACGATTAGGCTGATAAGTTTTGCGGCAAAACGTGCCAAATAGACGTTCTTATCAAAGGAAGCCCATAACAAACGAACTAACAATCTCCCGTCAGGTTGGCGAGAACACGAAATGACTAAAATCTGCGTTTCTAAGCGAGAAAATAAAAATATTGGATATCGAAATTAGCTATAACGTGAAGCGAAATACATTAATATCGTCTTTCAAGTGGGGAGTAGCGGATAACGTGTCAGACTCAGGACGTGTAACGCGTCGAGGTGGTGGACTTGACTCCCGCGCGCTTTTATTTTCTTTTTTCTTTTTTTGTCGCAGTGCTCGTGTTTCATCCTTAATTACGATGTGGGCATTACCAAAATTTTTAAAAACAATTTAAAAACCCGATTTGGGCCCATAACGGGTGTCCCAGTGTGCATCGCGCCAGCGTCCAGCGTGCCTCGTGCAGCGTGCCAGCGTCCCAGTATCCAGCGCCACTCTGATCCAGTAATCAGGTATGGCGCTGGGACAGTGTCACTGGGTTTTCCGATAGGGATGCTTTCGCACCTACGCGTTCATTGTTATTTTGTATATGTTCAGGAAGAATACCTTACAAAGCTCTTTCTTTCTCCTACTACGAGTTCCGCTGCTGACAACGACAATGTAGTCCGCTTATGGCTCTGAATCCACCTATAACAATATTCAAGTGGCACGAACGTTCCATTGTTGCAACCGATAATTGTTCTAAAAGGAAGGCATGCAAAAAATGCTAAAAGAAATAGCGCAGCTTGCACAAAGTCGCGCAAGGCTGGGTCACAGCAAAGCTGTTGGAGCAGAAGAGAGCGAGTGCTGGTTTATGAAAAGGATAGTTTTCCTATGCCACACGGCAAACTGTACTCGCTATACTGTACTAAACATGTCTATGATTCCCCTCTTTATTTCTATCTGCCTTGTGTATGTCGCTTTCCATCTCTTTCTCTCTGTGTCTATTTCTTTTTCTGTCATTCTGCCTTTTTTTCTCTCTTTCTTCCCTTTCTTGCCTTTTTTTTTTCTCTTTCTCTTTCTTTCTCTGTCCTTGTTTTCTATCTCTCTCCGTGTGTAGTCTGTCGCCTTCTATCGTTTTATCGGTTTCTTCTATTTGTTATTTCTTTCTCTATCTCCATTTCTTAGTTCTGGGTATCTTAATCTTTTTCTGTCTTTCCTCACTTCCGTTCTATCTATTTCTGTGTTTCCATTTATTTATATATATATATCTCTCCCTATCCCTGTGTGTAGTCATTCTCCAATCCTCCTTTCCGTACTCCTAACTCCCACATCTCTCCTCCTCGCCTTCACGGCCCTTTCTCAGCACCTTGCTGAACCATACTATGCAAGGCTATCCTCTGCTCTGCTAGTGTGCCTAGATAGCCGAGTCGCAGGACGCTGGGATACGAATCGGGGGGTACACGAGTTTGAATATCGCCTAAAAAATTTATTTCTTTTTATCTCTCTATTTTTTCCCCTCTGTCTCTCTCGATACCCCTTCTCTCGCCCAGCAAACCTCGCCGGACAAATAAGCGCACGTGTTCTAGTAGCGAAGAAGAAGAGCAAGATGATGAAGGAGACGATGACGATGGAGCATGCCGGCTCATGCTTATGATAATTTTATACGATGACTAGCGGCCAACCTTGACCTTGACAGCTTTTCTGTGATAGGCTAATTGTTCACGCGGTCTGTTGGCTTCGACAGTGCGTATTTATTCACCAAGTCGCACATGTTTTACCGTCTTCAGGGTCCCTCACAATACTCTGCTTTTTTTCCACATCCACGACCTCTGGGTTAAAAGCAGCCGTGCCACATCTGTAGGGGAGTGTCTTCTGTTCACTGGCGATCACAGGCCCCAAGGCTACATACAATACAAGCCTTGTTGTATAAGTGCATAGGGTGACAACGTGCGCAATGAGGCATTGCGGGCGGAGCAGCAGCCACTCGAGGTTCATGTTTTCTTCTTTCTCGTCATGGATATGACTAGAGGCCGTATTTTTAGGCACTAAAAAATCGTGTTTTAGGCGCCAAAAACAGGCAGGCAAAACACAGTTTTAGGCCCCCCAAAATCGTAAATGTAGGCACAATAAATATTTACAAAAACTCACATTTTCGAAAAAAGATATGTCGACCTGTGTCTACGACAGGAAAGCAAACAAATGTTATAGTTTATGATGGCACAAAGGCGTCAATAGTTTAACTAGCCATGCTATTGTCCGTTTTCCCGCACGGTTGTTTCCAGAACACGGTCTCTTCTTTTATTGTCCAGCACTGGTGAGTTAAGTGTCCGCCGTCAAATAAACGCGCTCCTGGGTCTTTTTTTTCGGCATGGCTGCGAAGGGCAGCCCAGGAGCCAATAGTCAGACCGCTAGAAGGCAAGAAGGGTCTTTTAGCCTCGTATTAGGCCGGGTATAATCGCGCAGGGTCAATTTATCCTCTGTCTGTGAACACCTTAAAGGGCCCCTTACCAAGTTTGAGCATTTCGAGCTGGCAACTGTAATGCATGCACTGGGCGCTAACGATCACGTCTGCCAAGATATGCAACGCTACGTGCCGCGGAAAGTTGTGAAATGTCAGACTAAACGCCGCTTGCCCTTGATCTCACGGGCGCGTGCACCAATATGGAGGAGGCGACGTACAACAAGGAATGGTCCTGCGTACGTCAGAGTAATACGTGACACTGCGAGAATTATTCGAGGTGACATGTGTAATTTTTGCAATCTGTTGCTTGAATAGAAGAATGAAAGTTGTAGAAATGTTAAAACATACAAATGGAACCTGTGTGCGTTTTTATTTATTTTTTTTACTTCGAATCGAGCGCGATGCGAGACTAAGCTGCCTACATTTCGTATGCATCCGTGTTCTCGCCGTTGCCGCGTCGTGCCAGGGCCAGCCCTGACAACGCTTGGTGTGTTTTTGATGCATTTTCTCGTACAGCAGTTCCAGCGGTGCGACGCGCTGTGTCGTCGTAAGGATACATCATTCATGGCAGCCTCTCCGAACGCATAGAGGGATCCATCTCACAGAAACAACCAGTACACTAGCGAGAACGCCGAAACGATACAACATCGCTTGTGTGCCCGGCCTGGCTTGGGCATGTCATGCGCACAAACTGTAACCTTGCGTGCGCATGACTTGTTGATGCGTCTGCGTCGTGTCATATTCCGGCTCCGAGTTCCTCCGATACCGAAGAGGGCAGTGAAGAAATTCGGCTTGCGAGTGGCAAAGGTTTCAAGCTCACCTACCAGCATCATGCTTTCGCGGCTCGTAATGAACCAGTTAATAAGTTCTTGCGGTCAAACCTCTTCATTGTCCACGCAACAACTTCCAGTGTCTAACTAAAATTTCTTATGTGACCTGGTGAAGCGCCCTTTAAGAAGTAAATTACAAAGGAAACAAAAGCCAAGTGCACATCTGATTTTTTTTTACCTGCACTCTACATTCCCCTGACGGCACACTATGCATGGTTTCGCATTCGTCCTCGGCCACGGAAGCCACTCTCCTCTTTTTCTCCTCTCCTCTTGCCACCTTTATTTTCCTCTCCCCATTGCACTGTATACGCTGGAATGTGCTCCCATTTAGGGTTGCAGAAATAGTGCGTTTTCCTCTCCTCCTCCACCCCCTGCTCCAACCGCTTGCGCCATATCACTGCGGTGGGGTAAAGTGGCCGGCGCGTCCCATTTCACTGCTGCTAGAGGTTGCTTACCGGAAGTTTGTTGAACTAGGGAACTAGGTTGTGGCACCCCATAGAGTTCCGAAACGTCAATTCTGCCCGGTAACATGAAAATCGGTCTCAAAGTGTACTCGAAAGCAAAATTTGATTTTAAATAGAGCTCATATAGGCGCCGTTCATGAAAATAGGCATTTATAGGCCTTTTATGACATTTAGGCACAAACCCCAAAAATAGGCATTTATAGGCACTATAAAAACACTATAGAAGCCCTCCTTATCCCCTAATTCGTGCTCATATATCAAAGTGGCACGATAGGAACGCAAGGAAAAAAATAGGCGTTTGCCTAAAATCCGGTCTCTAGATATGACATTGCACTATCTTTGAAAGTGAACACCCAGCAGCATCATCGGCTAAAACCGATAATGAAGCAAGGGGGGCATTGTAGTAAGCAGGTTATTTCGCCCTAAAAAAATAGGTTTATGTTGTTGCAGCTTCGCATTGTTATAACCTATATATTTTTAAACCAGATAATGTTATCAGTGCTCCTAATTTTGATTCATAGGGTATCGCTATGCACAATTTTCGAAAGCGTATTAGACAAAAAACACGTTTCGTATCCTTCATAATGTCTTTGTAGAGAAGACGAAATTTATGAAACAGCGCACAAAGGACACAATCATGCACACACAAAATGAAGCAAACATCAGCGCTTGTGTTTGCGTGATACTATTACGTGTCCGCGATTGCGTCCTTTGTGCGCCAATTCATAAGAATATAATAGCTACTCAACTAGCCCATCAGCACGTATTGAAGGAGAAATGGTATTTTTTGACACGCTTGATCAGAGAAGGGCAGAATGAGGCACAGAGAAAACCAAAAAGAGGAGCTCTCTAGGAATGTAAGCATACGGAATCAACCTTCTATACTTCTGTAGATTGAGTCGATGGTGCGATAGCATGTAACCTGGAGCAGGCTGACATGCATTCATGTAGGAAGGATGCTTCAGTGAACCTCAGTTTCTGGAGTATTTTCGTTTGTGGCTTTCTGTGTGTCTTACTGTCCCCTTGTCGGGATCAAATGCGTTCAAAGTCACAATCTGCTTTCCTACTAACCCATGAAACAGCACTCCTGCGAAGAAATCGACCGGTGTGTTTTAGGAAAAATAACATTTAACTTTGAAGCGATGGAATACACTGGCGTAAAGAATAAAATGTTTGAAGATTAATACAGTCACATCGTTCTGACAACGAAGAAACGCCTCTATTCGGTTATCGATATAGCGGCGATAGTTTCGTAAACTCTAGGGCTGCACGTACCTTGGTATTTCAACGATGAAAACGAGAAATTACCCCTCTGTCTTTCGTCGTTTTGTTGCTAGAAGTCATTTTCACAACATATTATTATTATTATTATTATTTCTTACAAAATATGCATCATTCGATTCCAATACCAAATCGAACAGAACGCGGTTAGAATCCTTATTCACAATTTTTAGATATTAGTGCAGCTCGAACAATGCAACGATAGTGGCGATAACTGTTGTCGATCGTGGAAAGTTTACGCCTATGGGCAGCGTGGCCGTTTTTATGATGGGCCATCTTGTATTGCTGCGTTATCTTGTGCTGGAGCTCTACGCATGCACTCCATGCGAAAAGTGGCATTCTTACGTTCGCAACTCCATAACCCGGGCTACGCACGCAGTAATAAAACTCGCTAATATTTACTGTCCTAAGTGCTGCGCTTATTTGTCCCATCTGCGGACACGTCTGCGTCGATCATGCCCCGGCAAAAATGTTTTAAGTGAAACCTGTGCATGTCAAGCTGAGAATGAACATAATTGACCACCATGACTGATCCTTACCCGCAGGGTGTTCTGGCGGTTACAGTGCTTGACTGCTGATCCCAAAGCCGTTGGTAGTAATCCTGGCCGTGGCGGTTACTTTTTCTATGGAGGAAAACACTAGAGGTTCACGGGCTTGGATTTAGGTTCAGGTTAACGAACCTCCTGTGGTCAAAACTTCCGCAGCCCTCAACTATGGCATCTCTCGTAATCAAATAGTGTTTTTTTTTGCTGGTGTGGAAATTTATGAATAAAACTGTTTGTCCTCAGCAGTTTCTCTAAGTGGTAACAAACAGTCTGCTGTACAACAGAGTCGAGTGCATAAATAAATGAATTGTCTTTAGCCTAACCACTGACAAAGGGTAAAAGGGACGAAGAAAAAAGGATAACGTTAAACTTTCAAGAATGGCAAACAAAGATTGACGAACCAACCAATCATGTGAGGTATTTTTATCGGATACCCAACTTGATTTAATGTTTCGAAGGGCTATTGCTATTAAGCAATAAAGTTGCTTCTGCATTTACGTACTGTGCAATACTTTTCTTTAATTAAGGAAACGCGTTGTCTTAGGAATGGCGGATGAATTCGAAGCTAACACAAGTTCAGTTTCTTTTATTGCGATAACAATTATATGGACACTCGCGGCTGGTTTTCGCCGTCGGCGTCGGCGTCATTTGCCGTATATGTATATGTATATATATAACCGGGCCCGCCGGTCGTTCGTGAGCGTGAAAAGACGCGAGAGGGGGGGGATCCCTCGAGCGACCTTCGATTTTACGAGCGGGGCGCGCGCGTTATCTCCCCTTCTCGGCGGCCGACAGCGGCCGGGGGTGGGGGGGGGGCGACGTTCGATTTTACGAGCGCGGGCGCGGGCGCGCGCTTTATCTCCCCTTCTCATCTCCCCTTCTCGGCGGCCGGGCCGGCGTACCCTTCTGCGTGCTGCGCTCTCAACGCGAAGAGAATTCTCTTAAACAAGCGTTTCCCAGAGTTGCGTGAGATCGGATCCAAAAAAGAGTTAGCTGCCAGCCTCACTTCGTATAACATTACAATTTTTTGCTATCGCATTCATTGCTTCACCCTTGCGGTGAAACTGTGACTTTTTTCTAAAGCACAAAATTGTGCCGGTTCATGTGAGGCTTCTATAAAACATATTTATGGTATGACTTTAAGGATAGGCCACCTAAAGTTTATCATTATATCCTAGTACTAGTAACAGAAATAGCTCTTACCATTCAAAGAGGCTGGCTCATAGATTCCACCTACTAATCAGGCAATATCAAGTCTGCTATCAGACAGACCCGACTGTTCGTCGCTGCAGAATGGGTCGCATTCATAGGCGACGACTATACGCATCTGTTCCACAATCATACGCGGGTAACAAAAAAGAACGGATGTCTTTGTAACCATGACTAAAACACATTCTTAGAATTTCATTTTTTTTATTATGCATTCGCATGTGATCTCTATCAAAAAGTATCGTTCTTAGGGTGCTTTCTTGTGTCGTAAAATCTACTGCGTTGAGCTTAAATTGCGGAAGAACTTACTGACTTAAATTTCGTCCTTCGACAGTGTGTGTTACAGAGATAGAGATTAGAAAAGGCAAGTTATATGATGTATTTCTAAGAGCAGCAGCGCTGGCTTGTAACAATGGCGTTGTTCTAAACAATTGTGCTTCGCTACTCGACCTATCTAAGCTTTACTATTATTTTTGTACTGTTTGTTTAATAGTGCAGCCGTGCGTTACACAATGGCGTGCGAAATTGAATAGGAGCTACGAATTCAGCTCACAAGCTTGTGATAAATTTGGTCAACAGGCGCCTAAACGGGAATTAAAAAATACGTCATTTTACTTACAAACTGCTTATGTCTTTTATTCTGCGTTCTTTGAAGCAGTGAGTAGAAAACTGCATCCATAAAGTAAGGAGAATTCTATGTGCTCACTGGAAGTGGGAGTAGGTGTCGAACGTGTCCAGAAAGCTGAGAGGCACGTCGTAGCAAAAGGCGTATTTTTCTTGTACAACACAAAAAAACTGGAACATATTCATCTAATTATGTGTGTAATGCCAATAAACAACTTGATGAGGGTCTTTAAATATACGGCGCGAAACAATGTACCATATCCTTAACGCGACGCAAACATATTGCAAGTTAAAGGACCTGCATTAATTTTTACCACTGTAGCCGTGAAATACTCTGAGTGATAATTAACAGATCAACACAGACCTAAACACAATGTTGAGTCAAATGCTAATATACAAGCCCTGCGAAAAGAGCAAGCCCTTTGTGACTTCAATTTCCTCTTTCTGTACGTCAAATAGCAAATATAAAAAAAATCGCCAGGCCTGCGCAGAACACGCAGCACAGTCACAGCGAAAGCTGGGAAAGCATCCTTTCCAGAGCTTGCATGTAGACTCTCTTGGGGCAACCTCAAGTACGCATCCAAATTACCCACTACGCCATCAACAACAATAACTTTCTTGAAGTAGGGAAGCACCGACTATGGCATTATTCGTTATTTGGCGGATAAGGCATGTATCCCGCTACACATATGTAAGGCCTTATGTGTACATTGTGCTGTGGCTGATGACGAATTATGGCTGAGCCTTGTATAATGTCCCACACCCCCACAGCGCATGCACGTCCCCTCCCCCCTCTCTCTCCTCTCCTACGGTCCCCCCCACGTCCTTTCCTCTACGAATCCTCTACGGAGCGGCGCGAACGACAGGTGGTGTGACAGCCGCATACTCCGCTGGGGGCGCCACGGTAGTTCCGCGGTATGAAAATGACAGAGCGCGCGCGCCTCATTCTCTCTCCTGCGCAGCGCCGCGATGAGCGCCCGGACCACTGCCCTGAAATGAGAGCGGCGAAGTTCCTCCAGCTCAAGCTAATTATCTCCCCAGCTGCTTCGCATCCACACATGGTTCCCTTTAGCGGGAGATGGGGAATTTTTTTTTAGATTTAGATGCGAAGCATCTTATGCTCGGGGCTATGTCCGTCCCGCGTCCGGCCACTTTCATGAAGTAGGGAAGCACCCATCATGCGAAGCCAGAACACTAGTAATATGAAGGCCGTCAACCACTACCACAGTCATCAGAGTCATGGCCGAGAGCACAGAGAGGCTGCTTAGCAATGGCTAGGCAGGTTGGTGTCTGTCGCCCAGGTTGACCCCATCCCTTGATCTTGCTTGCATGTGTTTGGAGGGGGCTTAGTCTGTCCCTCCTTCCCGCGTCTCACACCACCACAGCGCATTCCCAT
>JALIZH010010818.1:17500-24332 GCA_030522465.1 Rhipicephalus appendiculatus | reverse complement strand
AGGAAGCTGACGAAGGGGCAGTGTTTTGGGAACGCAGTGTCTAGTAAGACGCTTTCGAAAGTCTGCGTTGTTCCCGTTACCTCTCTTCCACTTATACAGTGCTTGTGGCTGTGGCAAATGACGGGAGCTAAAGCGGATGCAGCTTCCTCTGCAAGTGATACGATGCAGTGCGGGACCACAGCATTAGCAGCAGCTGGCATGCATGTCAAGCTGTTGTCAAGGAAACAGGCAGGGGGAGGGAGAGCGAGGGCACGTAGATGGAAGTCGAGGAAAGGATACAGGGATAATAAAATTGCGGCATGACTTATATAGGTCAAGACGGGAACAAACAGCGCTGGACACGGTACGGTGAATGAACGAACGACAGACAGACAGACAGACAGACAGACAGACAGACAGACAGACAGACAGACAGACAGACAGACAGACAGACAGACAGACGGACGGACGGACGGACGGACGGACGGATGGACAGACGGACAGACAGACAGGGCGTGTCCAGCGCCATTTGTTTCCTTCTTGATCATGTATCAACCGGCCAAGTCAGGTGCATTCCTGCAGTTAACTTATATAGCTTGCCCTCAAAGACGCGGAAATTAGAGGCGCATTCCTGTCGCCGTTATCGCGAAATCAATCTCATCTCCTGTATACCCTCTAGCGGCACATTTGCTTCTCCCAATGCCGTGACAGCCGGTACGGCTGCAGTTAATTTCCCCGCGGGAGATGGAGCCGAGATTAGGAAGCTTCTTTAATGACGTTGCCAAATACCCTACAGAACAATTCATTAGAGTTATGACCAACCAACTTCCCAACTCTGAAAACAGATAAGCTGGGAATTAGAAATGTCACACCGTGAGGCTTGTGATTAATTTTGTGTTAGATGTATGATTAATCGCAAATAGCAATGTGTTCTTGATTAAAAATCTTTCGGTTCGAATGTCTAGCGCCTAGGATGAAGAAGTTTGGCTTGTATTTATTGTGAGGGCACTGGTGGTAGACCGGGAAACAAAACGAGGAGAACGAAGCCTATAAGGCGCGCTGGCGCTCGGCGAATAGTGGGCAGTCAAGGCCGAGCCTTCGAATAGTAAAGATGTGTCGCTGGGTGTCTCCGCATCGTCTCTGAGTGGCTCCGGCCGACTGTCAGCTCTGAGCCCCCCACATTATCTAACGAGTAGCCTTTTGGAGAGCATTCCTTTTTCCTTATAGCTAGTAATTACTAATGTTGTAACAAAGCAGTTAGTGATCTGAGCTGTTCGTAAGACATTAGCAAATCCTTAAACCATTTTCTCGGCTCCACAAATGCTTTTTAATTTTTTTCCATCTTCTCTTCACATTTTAGTAAAGATTGCTATCCAAAATTTTTTGCTGTGCACCACTAGCTTGTTCAATAAAAGGCGCCAGCCTCTCCTACAAAACGCGCGAAAAAAAAAAAGACTTTCCATACCCTACAGGTTTAAAAATGAAATTCAAGCTCTGTGAAAACAAAAGCTCCTGGGGCGGAGTTTCCTTTGTCAATAAGAGTTATTTTTTTTTTGTTTCTGTATGACGCCGCTAAAGCATGGCGTACTCTGCGGACGTGTTGCTGAGTGGAATTCAATAAAGGGCATTTACTTAGCCGAGTTCAGGAGACATTAGAGTATTAAAAACTCTATGTTGAGCGCTGTCTGATGCGCTGGCTCCCTTGCAGCGTCATTGAATTCTCGTTTGACGGTCTAGCTTTAGTAGCCATTTTGGCTAAAATGCAATACACCGACTGCAATACTTAAAGTAATTTGTTATTTGTACTTAATCTGAATAGGCTATCAGAAGTACTCACTTTGTTCGGTAGACATTCTACGTCAATTTTGACGAAAGGACAGATATATACATGGAAGAAGAAGCAAGATGTGTGTGGAAGTATAGAGTGAGCCCGCGCTAAAGATTGAAAGTGAGATGCAGAGATAAGACAGAGGGAGACGCGGTGTGATATAACATGCGAGAAAAAAGCAGAGATGGATTGGGATAGCCAGAGTTTGAGAGAAAAAAAAAATTATGAACAAGGATAGAGCGTATAGACAAATACAGCGAACTCTCCCACTTGTACGAACGTCGGTTTAACAAATATTTCGGAATAACGAACTTTTAGAAAATCCTCGGCGGATTTCGTACGCATTCTATGCAAAAACTTTCATTTGAACGAACTTCATTATAGCAGATATTTCAGTTGAACAAACTTGATCTGCGGACCCGGGCTCATTTTTGAGACCAATTCAATGAAGCTTTGTGCTCTGCAGCACTGGCGTAGTAGGTGCAACATCGCTTGTACATACATGCTGCGCCGCCGAGGAAAAGCGGCCGCGCGTGATGCGAAAACGAGCTACGTGCGCTTCAGCAGCTGCGCAGAGCTATCAGCTTTGGAAAGTGTTACCAGGGTTTGTCTGAAACCGAAAGAAGAGTGCGACGAAGAATTTGTAATGGCTGAGGCAGGTTCAAATCCCGTATCTCTTGCCGAGGCTGTAGGATATCTTCGAAAGATGCGAGACTTTGTGTCAGAGCAACAAGCTGGGCCAAGGGGCAGTGCTCAGAAAGATAGATCCTCTGGACAGCCTTGTCTCTTCTTGCGTATTAAGGAGGTCAGTTCAAATGTAAAATGTTACAGAATTCTTTTTAAAATAAATTGCATTTCACACTTTTGACTTGACATCTGCTGTGCCCAACGCTGTTCCGTTGTTCAGTGAATATTCACTTAAATGAACTATTTCCTTGGGTCCCTTGAAGTTCACTCAAGTGAGAGTTCACTGTAGTAAGGAGTAAAGATAAAACGAGAGTGACATAGAGCAAGAGAGCAATACAAATGTGGCAGCCATGCGCTACGGTGATGACGCGTACTCACGCCGTATAATTCTCGCGTTCACCTCGATGCAAGTGGCTGTGCTGGAACGTGAAGTGGCGCGCGCTCTCTACGAAACGTTTGTTTGCATTACTGGAAAGCCGCGCCGCAGAGGCTGCTGATTAACGCACACGCGTACGGTCCTTGCCGTAATGCAGCTGCATTTAATTACGACGAGCATAGGGGCGCCACAGAAAGGTTCCCAAAATATATTGCCGCGTGACACGCAGTGCACTCTAGAAGTGGGCTGGCACAGTCTGTGCCGGCGAGAGCAGGGACCACATTATGGCCGTGTTGGACTCTGCGTGTACAGCGATGGCGTGAGTCTGTTCTCCTTTGCGGGTGCTCGGAATGGGACGACATAAAAACGGCGACATAAAAATAGAAAGCAAAGGAGTAATGGCGTGAGAGCGTAAGTGCTACACTTGCCTTTAGCACATACGTCTTTGTGTTCCTTTTGCGTTGCAGCAAAACGCTTTCATGAGATCAGCGCTATTCACAAAGGCGTTCGGCGGAGAAAGAAAGACGAAGTGTTCGTGAATGGTTCTTAAACCGCAGCAACTCACGCGATGGAATGCGGAAAAAAAAGTGAAACAGGTGCAATAAATGGTGACTGAAATAGATGATGTGGAAATAGTGAATTAGAGAGAATGAAAAGGAATATACTGAGTAAAAAGAAAACCAGCATGACCGGCAAACAAGTAGCTTATGAGCTCTCTACGCTATGGTGTAGAGGAACTCAAATTTGTTTCTTGAATAATTACTAAGGACATTATAAAGATCGCGTAAACCAAGTGGTGAATATTTTCTGTAGTTCTATTGTTGGGGAACTGAAAGATACTGTTTCGTTTAAAGCATAGTGGACCGGTTCGAGAGACTAAACCCTACCATTCTTTTGGCGCCGAGAGAAGTTAAGGCCATGCGTTCTTTCCCGCAGTATACTTTTGAACAGTAGTCGTTGTCTGAGCATTACTGGTGCGATGAATAAATATTCATTGATCGCCCATAAGGTGGAAGACTTTGTTGGCCAACATGCTGCCCACTGGCTTGTCATGAATATTTTACAATTTAAATGTTTAGTCCCCCTTCCTATCTAAATTTCTATTCTGTGAAATTTTTCAATGAGCCATTGTTCCTTGATAATTGTTGTGAACCGCTTTTCTTCTTCCTCCTACAGTCTGTTGTTTTTCATGACTACAAATTTTTGTTGTCTTGTCTCACAATAGCTTGTCAGAGCTAATAAAGCAAACAACGACCAACACGTTCGCTTTGTAGACTTATTACGCTGCTTGAAGATAGACAGACAGCACTTGTAATGATAAAGAATACAGCCGTATTTAGAGGGGATATTTATTAAAATGAAGTGCGTAGATACTGTTATTATTAAAGATAACACACCTAAAGACTATAATTAACAAATTGACTGTACATTTAACGTTAAGCGAAAACAGAAACCATATTCTAGCACAAAAATGCAGGCATTGATGTAAAGTAAATTAAAAATAGCAGCCTTGTGACCGCAAACTCACAGTTACCAAAACTAGCGACGATACAGGCAGCTGTAAGAGGCAAGTAAATTGACTGGAATCCAAAATATCGCATGTATAATAATTATTAGGCTAGCTAAGATGCGAGAGAATCATCAATATGAAATCGTTTTCATTGTATAGGTAAGAATGCTACACTTATTAATTGAAGAATAAAAGTTGAAGCTGCAAAATTACGTGAATTGAGGATTACCCTAAAGCTTCTCATTCTTCAGCGGAACATTTAATGGAAAGATACTGGGCCTAACTTCACTAATAGCGCCAAAACTTTTCCAGTTTATCCGCCAGCACTCCTTTCTCATATTTGGCATACTCGCCTATTACTAGCCTCATACTAGCCTCATTAGTGTTGCTCCTACAAATGAAGCCTGACTTAGACGAAGACAGGAGACGCAGGTAGACGCAGACGAGCGCCGACTTACAACCGAATTTATTCGCACTTCAACGAGCCTTTTGACGCAAAATACATGGTAGTATCACCCAAACATTGATATGAATAACAATATAGCAAGGCAGAAAAGAAATATGATGTGGACAAAACTAATCACACGTCTACACGCAGGACAAAATGCTAGCGCTGATACGCAGTCACGTTACACAAAGCGACGACCAGACCCGGCAACAATGAATTGCACTTGGAAAACCAGGCTTCAGGAATAACGAAACCAAGTATTTCGGTGTAAGCACCATGTCGCCCATTAGTGTTGCGCCGACAGCGCTATATAATGTGCCTATGTATACGCGTATATAAGAAGTTCGCTTGGAGACAACACGGTTTAAAATCAGCCCAAAGTTTTTCATTACGCTCACTTTCGGTGCAGCTTAGCGTCACGTTGCCGGCGTTCCTAACTGTCATATTTTTATGGAGGGGAGTGTATGCGATGTAGAGAGGGTGCCTAAACCTTGCTCTTTGGACCGGGCAAAGATTTTATTCATGTCAAGTGCAGAACTCCCACGAGCGGCTCATGCTCCGGACTGGCAGCGAGCGTATACCACGGTTGAGGAGTCCCCGGCCGAGAGCACTCGCGCCTGTGCGACCACTGAGAGCCACGCACGGGCGCGATCGTTAGCGAGAAGTGGGCGATTAGCGACGGTCGCAGCGGTGGCGGCGGCAGTGTCGCCTGGTGAGCGTTATGGCGTATAACGTCCTTTGCTCGCTGCATATGCATGCAGTTGCGAGCAGCTTGTTGGGGGGCGGCTTCCCGTTCGCCGTGGTAACACGGGCGATGCTGTCGGAGCCTCGGGTTGCACCACTCACTCCAGAAATCTGTTCACGGTGAAAAATGTGCACGCGGGTGAGAAGGTCTGGTAGTAAAGAGATGTGTCTAGAGTATGTAGAATGTGTCGCTGTTGGGTAACACCGAGAGGCTGTTGAAGCCTGAGCTTCCGGCTGAAAAAAAAAAGAAAAAAAAAGAAACGCGAGGGGCACAAGAAGGACGGAAACTTAGAGAAAGGTGTGATATTGTAGAAGAGCGAGTCTTATAAGAAAAAAATTACACCATCTCCCGCTAAAGGGAACCATGTGTAGATGTGAAGCAGCGGGCGTTAACGCTTACACTGGCGGCGGCGTTGACGCTGGCGCTCATCGCAGCGTTGAGCAGGAGAGAAAACTGGGGAGGCGCAAAGCACGCAGTGATGGAGCGGTGTTTCGTACTGGAACATGGCAATCGCTGCTAATGGGCAATGAGAGACAGAAGACTCCGACTGGACACAGAGACCCGCAGTCCGCTTTTAGTTAACGCGCACGCTGCGAATTTTTATTGTTCAACAACGCACAGGAGAAATCTGCCACCGGCACCACCTTGCAGGTCAAGATTCAGTTCCATATATACGGGGTGGCCAGTGAACGGTTGTGCAGCGCGAGCAGTCGGTTTTTTTCAACCATAAAGCTCGCTAGCAGACGCTGCCTGCGTCGGCGTCGCGAGGCAGAGGGGGGGGAGCGTAGGAGAGGAGAGAGAGGGGGGGGAACGCGCATGCGCAGTGGGAGTGTGGACGCCGCGGGCAGGGATGCCTAGAGGAGAGAGGGGGAGCGTAGGAGAGGAGATAGAGGGGGGAACGCGCATGCACAGTGAGGGTGTGGTTGCCGCGGGCAGGGATGCCTAGAGGACGGGAGAGGAGGTTTTTATTTTTTTAAGGGTTTGCGCATGCGCAGTAAGGGTGGCCACGCGGCACACCACCACCACCACCGGATTAAGCTTCGCCATAAGATGCTTCACATCTAATACCCAAACAAACGTGCCTTAATTGCACGCTCAAGTGACTTTTTTCCCGTTTATTGTGTGTGTTTTAATTCCATGCATGTGCTTCTTGATGGACCTGTCAGTTTGAAACAAGCGCGTTTTGAAGCTCAGGTCCCATTCATTGTTAGCGTCCAGCTTACGTGGTTGCTGCAAAAACATGTTTTTTTTTTAATAAT
>JALIZH010010818.1:0-12500 GCA_030522465.1 Rhipicephalus appendiculatus | reverse complement strand
TGTTTTGTTTTCCGTTGTTATAGCAAAAAGTGTGCGTTTTCAGGTCTGCGTCTTAAGTGTTACATTGCTTTTATGCCCCATGTAGCTAAATGTCATGCTCATGTACCCAAATGTCCTTCAAACATTGCTGAAAAACTGCTGCCTGCGAGGTACATTAGATGTAATTAGTAACACCAATATACATAGCTGCTAGTAAAACTCATTCTTGGCCTAGTGTGTTAGACATGCTTGAAATCAAAAGGTTGCGTGAAAATAAGACACGTTCACAAGGGAGGGCACAGGGACAAGCGCAAACTCACACTGCTTTATTCACGGGGGGGTGCTACTGAATATAAATGAAATAGAAACACTAAGATCACGTGTGCATACGGCCAAGAAAGTTACGAGAATTACACATGCGCAGCCAGAAACCCCCCTGTCTCCACTATACAGACCGACAGAAGGATCGCTAACACATGAAGATGCTTTCTGCGATATAGCAAAAGCATCTTCAGAGCTTCGTCAAGTGCGCGGTCGGAGTGGTATATGAAATTCCACTTAGCTGCGGAAAGGTCTATGCATAGGCCAAACGGGGCGCCGCATAAATGACCGAGCGAGGGAGCATATGCAAAATGTAAAGAAAAAAGGAAAGGACTAATTTAGCTGAGCATTGCAATACGTGCGCGTGTGATCCTCGACTTGAATGATATTAAGATTATCGGTAGAAGTGGAAATATGAACGCACGGTTGGTCCTCGATGTACGCGGATGACATCTGTGTTTGGACGTCCGCCGTAACACGCCTGCAGTTGCGAGCGAGAATTCAAAAAGCTGCCGCTCAAACTGCACGTTACCTCCGTAATCGAGGCTTGGAAATTTCGTCCGAGAAATGCGCCGTCGTGGCTTTTACGCGCAAACCTATGAATAATTACGACGTAATCATCAATGGTCAAACCGTACCGTACGTTCGATCGCACAAGTTTTTGGGCGTCATAATTGACAGGGATCTATCATGGAGCCCCCCACGTCTCGTACATCAAAAAACGCCTGATTGGCATCTGTCATCTACTGAAGTTCTTCGCAGGGAAGACTTGGGGAATGTCACCCAGTGATATGCTACAGCTGTACAGGGTACTTTTTCTCGGCTTCCTGCGGTACAGCTTGCCTACATTGACCAACGCAAGCAGAACAAGCTTACGAACGTTACAAAATGTTCAGGCCCAGGCACTGCGGATTTGCCTAGGCTTGCCTCGTAGTGCATCGGCGGTGGCTTCTATAGCAATCGCCGGTGACCACCTCATCACGACACACATTGAAGTTGAAGCACTCAGGACACACATCAGGCATCTCGCTCGGACACCCCGCCACCACCTAGCATCTTTACCAGCAGACAGACCACGAGCGTCTTTTTGCCAAACGGTGACCACGTATCGCGAGTCTTTACCAACATCCTTCACGCCCGCCGCGAGACCTTCGACTCCTCCGTGGTGCTTGACTCAGCCTAACATCAGGCTAACAATACCTGGCATCTGGAAAAAAGCAGATATGTCATCACCTGCTCTTAAGCAGCTCGCTCTGCTCCTGTTATACGAGATGTACCAAGGCTGTATACACGTATACACCGACGGCTCCGTTTTGCAGAACAGCTCAACGGCATCTGTGGTGATACCAATAAAAGCCACAACAATCAAAGTCAAGACCTCCCACCTTACGACATCGACGGCAGCGGAGCTCACGGCGCTTCGTGCCGCATTACAATTCATTAGGGATGAACGGGCACAAAAATGGACTATTTTCAGTGATTCCAAGGCGGCACTGCAATCCCTTCTGGCACCTTTACGCCGCGGCCCGCACGAACAACTGGTGTTCGAAATTGCAGAAGAGACACACCATCTAAGACCTTGCCTTTCAATGGCTTCCAAGTCATTGTGGTATTATCGGCAATGAACGGGCCGATCAAGCTGCCCGTTCTGCCCATGCTGAAAACAATCGGATATCAATTCCACTCTCCAGAACTGACGCTGCACGGAAGCTCCGCATGCTTGCTCGCCGACGCACCACATCACAGTGGAACGAGCCACACTTCAAGCACGCACGATTATATACACTAGACCCAACGATGAGTCTTCAAGTTCCTCCAGGACTTCGCCGAGGTGACGCTACCATACTGTGCAGGTTATGGTTGGGTGTCGCATTTACCAATGCGTACGCGTTCCGCATAGGAATGGCCGACACCGCAGCCTGTGACCATTGCGGCAGTGACGAAACTATACAGCATATTCTGTGCGAATGCCCGCAATACCGTTTGCAGAGACAGTCGTTGTGCAAGGCACTCGATCAACTGGATGACCAGACTCTTTCGGAAGTCAGAATCCTGCGCCACAGACAGGACTCAACGTCGCACAAGAAGGCTGTGAAGGCGCTTCTGCGATTTCTGCGTTCAACCGGTCTCTCCAAACGACTCTAATCAGAACCTCCTACATGTGTGTGCATATGTGGGCATCCTTTTCTTTTTTTTAATTTCTTCTTTCTCTCTATCCTCTTTCCGACCCCCCTTCCTTTCCCCGCCCCTGTACAGGGTAGCAAACCGGTTCTTCTACCAGGTTAACCTCCCTGTCTTTCCCTTTGTCTATTTCTCTCTCTCTCTCTCTCTCTTGATTGACCTAACATAGTTAGCTGCTTACTGCTAGGCTTATCTGTCATGTTGCCAGAGGTGGGCAAAAAAGGTGGAGCTAATCCGGATTCACTCATGTAATACATTTTGCCCTCGGGGCTCACATCAACTCCGACTCACCTATATTTTCCTCGATATGTGCCACTCGGACTCAAACTCCCGAATATATTACTCACTTGGACTCATTCAGACTCATACTGACGGCGCAATCTGACTCTATGTGAGTCTGAGTGAGTCGACTCATGAGGGAGTTTGCCGAGCCATGCATCTCGCGAAGCCGTAGAGCCTCGTAGGAATCCTATTGAACTTGAAGACAATTGAGAAGTTAACCTGTAGTGCCGCTTTTTAACATTTGCAATATGGGAGTGAAATCATTGGTATAATTTAGCCTGATTAGCCGGCAGATAAACACAAGCAAAAGAAGGTGCTGGACACATACAAAAACCAGAAGTTCAATGTGATGTTACAGAATCATCTCCGGATGTTTTATCTTCCTTTTTATGTAACAAAAAATGCTTAGATGCCGGCCTTATCGTACTGCCGTGAATATAACGGTGCGTTTTTGTCATTCAATGTCACAGCATGCAACGAATTTCCAGTTTCAAGTTATGAAAATTGTATGCGTGTTAGAACATTGCACGCTGTGAAACTTACTCCCGAACACTGCGCAATGTGACTCTTTTTTTGAACTACCTCAATGAAATAGAAGTGGTTGCCGCCTTTCAGGTAGCACAGGCTACCCCTTTGTAACTTAGGAAGTTAAACAAAGAAAACAAAGCAAGACCGAAAAAAAATGACTATCATTGTTGTCAGAAAATATATTACTTGGTTTATGTCGCAGAAGTTTAGCAGAATACAACCAGTCAGTAAATTAACATAATGTTTCACACGCACGTTCGTAGGTTCACAGGTGCAAATATTAACACAATATTTATATCATGCAAACCCAATACACCTTGTAGGACAGTCGCCTTCTTGCGACTTGTAACACTATAAATAGTTTGGTTAGATTTTATATACGAAGCTTCTCTACCGATTCGTGCCCCTCTAAACACCATATGTGATATGTGCTTAATCTTCATAAACATGCGCACCATGAAAGATATTTTTTTATGCAGTCCAGTTCTGACAGAAATTGTACCAAGAAGTGTCGTCTATATCGGTATTATATCATTTTTTTGTTACTTTTGTTTATCTGTGCCCGAGTGATACAAACAGTGATGCCACTTTAGCGGATTTTCCGCTAAATCTAGCGGATTTTATTTTGTTCTGGCGGGAAAAATATTTGTCTAGCGGCTAGCGGATTTTTTGACGGGCCATTTTCATACATAGAGGATTTCTGGCGGATGCCTCACGCAGTGCGCTGATTCAAAATCGTCGGAAGCATTGCCGAGAAACTTAGAATACCTAATCAGTGAAACGTGGTACTGTTTGGCAAGATCCCCTGCCCGGTAAGTTGCGTACAAGAAGTTCTACGGTCTGGTGAATCATGGCGATAAACCATTGAAAATGTTGCAAGAGTGCAGGACGCCGGTGGCTACCCCTCGTCGAAATAGCTGTTTCAAGGATCGCAGACCAGTGGGCCGAATTGAAGAAGCACTTGGAGATGGTGAGGCGCACTGAAAAGTGCTACGCGGCAGAAGTGGCTGTATGGTATGTACGAGGATCGGATCACTCTGGGGTACTTGCTTTTTTCGAGACCGATTCTGACAGATGTTCAGAGGTTAACAAGGCAGTCGAGGCGATAGATGTGAATCAAACAAAGCTGCCGAAAGACCTCATGACTTTGCTTTCAAGCTTGCTTCATAAAATCGTGATTCCGATAGAGTCGATGGACGTTCTGATGTCCAGACGTGAGGACCACTTTAACCCCAAGCCATATCTGGGCTACCTGTTTGAGACGTACGTTGACAGCATGAAGGCTGAGAAGACCGACGGGTTCTCACTCGCAGATGAAGCTGTGATGCGAGAAAGATGCATAAGGTTTATTACCACACTAGTTGATCAAATCAGGCAGCGACTTCCCTTCATCACAGTTCTCCAGAAGACATCACTTTTATCGGTCGAAAGCACTTTTTGCGTCATGAAGGAGCCATTCATTCATCAGCTGGAAGCAATGCCAGTGCCCCTGGAATCAATGGCAACATTGAAAAGCAGTGGACCAAAATCGCCCTGCTGCGCTGTGAAACATTGGAATTATGCTGCACCAACTAGCCCAACGCTCAACCTTAGTGAACATTTACAACTTTTAGCCTCATCTATGATGAGGTTGACGTCAGCTGTAGCACTGAAGCCTCTAGCATTCTAGTTACACTCTTTGGAAGACTCTTTTATATGTTAGTTCAGCTCTCATAGTTTTAGGGAGCCTTTAAAAACGATAAAGATTTTAATCATACGAAATTTCACTGTTTCTTTTTAATAAAATAAGTCTTAGCGGGACATTTAGCAGATATGTTTTAGAATCTAGCGGAATCTGGCGGATTTCTTATTGCTTTCTAGCGGATTTCTCACGTCCATCGATGGCAACACTGGATACAAAACACTTTTGCCAGCCATAGCTTGTCATTCAGAGCTGAAAGGGCTGAGTGCGTTCCAACCGTATGAACGTTTCTTTAATAGACTCGCACAACAAGTTGAATGCAGCCTTGACGCTTATGCGTCTAAGCAAACGAAAGACTCATGAGCCAGCCGCGTTCCAGATGCTCAAGTCGGCAAGCATACATCGCCATGAAAAGTTAGGTCAACTCACTTGCCAAAAAAGGACACTTCGTAAATTCCAAAAGTGTGTTTGGCGAAAGCCTGTGGCCATTCGACTGACTATGCCATGTCCTTTTTTTTGTATTTTTTTTGTTTGTTTGTTTTTTCTTTTTTCTTTTGTTTTCTTTTGTTCTTTTTTACTTTTTTTGCGGCCGCTGTGCCATCTCGTGATTGCTGAGAGAGTGTGGGGGGGGGGCGGTGGGGGGGGGGGGGGGAAAGGCCACAGCTGGCACTGTTCCAAGGGGCAAGGATGGACGTCGCACACCACTGGTATGATACATTAAAGGCGTTCGCCTTAAAAATGACGTGATCCGTAGGAGTGATACCGTAGTCGACACCCGACGAGCATCGAGCCAGGTCTGGGAGTAGGTTACCAATCTGCGGAGTGAAAATTAACATTGCTATCTGTCTATCTAAGGGACTCAATAGTGCCAAACTGTTTTGAGTATAGCCTAATATATTTGTCGGCGGTGTTCATGCTTGCCTACCAGCGATATATCGAATTGTTCTACGGTAGTCCTCTAATAAAATTAAGCCAGCTTCGCGCTAGGGGTGCCTTTGAAGGAAGTGCAGAGCAGGGTAGCCTGCTTTGTTTCTCTTCAGTTTTCTTTTTCTCTCCTCCTCTCTTTCTTTTTTTCCTTTCCAGCTTTTTTTTGTCTTTTCTCGCTACTTCTATTTATTTCATCCTTTCTCCTCATCTATTTTTTTCTCTTTCTTGCTTTTTCTATTTTTATTTCTATTTTTCCACTTCCTCTTGTTTTTCTATTTTGATACGTGGTTTTGCCAGCGTTACGCCAAGCGACGATGACGGCATATTATAGCATACGGCAGCCCGGTTTCCCAAAGTGCTCCGCGTTTAGAAGTGCGTGCCCCTGTTATGCAAAGGAACAAGCAGGGCTCCACGATACGTTGATAATGAGCAAGAACTTTAAGGGCAAAGAGTCACTTATCCTCGAGGCCGCGCTGAATGGAAATAACTTATTTTTTAATAGAACGCCGGCATGATAGACACACTGAAGAAATCGGGGCAGAGAAAGGGGATGCCCTTCAGGGGATACACGCTGCAACGCAGTGTGCCGCGGTCGACGTGGTCTCTCCCTTGGTGAAGCAATCTCAGCCATTGGTGCGCTTCCGTAATCGGAACAGCTCCGGCGGAAAATTGAGACTGAGCGATGGTGGGGGGAGCCCTGCCCATTCCTCGACCCATAACAAAGTCTCCCCAGGGAGCAAGAAAGAGGCCACCAAGCGCACCGCCATTGTGAGCCTCAGCTGAGCACAATGGCCGGACTCGCTTTGGGGCCTTCAAACACGCACTCCCTTCCCTTTCCACCGCCCTCCTCCGTCATCCTCCTTATAGAAAAGAGACCCGAATGCCATGCAGGACGGCGGGGCTTGGGGAAGAGAACGAGGAGTGCATCCGTGGGGTTGAATGGAGGAAGGGACCGACACACTTAATCGAACTCTTCTGACGGGACCAATAGCGTCTCTGTTTACTACTTCGTTCGCTTTCGGGAGAAAAAGGTGAACTGTCCCGAATTCCTGACACAGTAGCGAATCTAATTAACCGTTGCTAGCGTTCTGTGAAGAGGGACGGGGTCGCATCAGTTCGGCCGCTTGGCGTTCGCGGTGAAAGATTTTTTATTTGTCGCTGAAGTTGAGGACGCCGAATAAGGGCGATCGTGGAGGGAGAAGCTGCTCAGTGAGCGAAGTCAGCGCTGACCAGGAGGGAGCGCAGTAGTTAACTGTACAGTGGAGGTGGCGCGGAGCATTTTCAGTGACTACTTAGCTTTGTATTTTAGGGGTTCAAGCTCGTTGCCATAATTTAGGAAGTTAAAACTCGAGGCGTAAAATGCATGTGGTTCACCGTGGGCCGATTTGATTGCCGCAGAAAGAAAAAAAGATGCTGTCAATAGGCTCACATCACCTGGCCCTGGCCTGCGCAATAAACGCTTTTATACCTTTTATGAGATACACTGGCTTCATCGAAACCATCGTATTTGTTTCTGTGATTCCTGCGAAATTTTTAGCTTGTGTTGTATGCTTGTGATATGCACCTGGCATATTGCTGGAGGCGAAATGGCAGATGCCCGTGAACTGTGCGATGTCAGTGCACGTTAAAGAACACCACATGGTCGAAATTTTCGGAGCCCTCCACTACGGCGTCTCTCATAATCATATCGTGGTTTTGGGACGTAAAACTCCCCAGATATTATTATTATTATTATTATTATTATTATTATTATTATTATTATTATTATTATTATTATTATTATTATTATTATCATTATTATTACTATTATTATTATTATTATTATTATATTTATTATTATTACTTCTGGCCATATTGCTTTTTTTCCCACGATACCTGTCATGGGTAGCAAGCTAGGTGACCCTCTCAGAAAAAGTTCTGGGAGATTCGTAAGGAACCGCTCGCACTCACTCTTTTCACGGCGAAGCTGGTTCTAGCTCGGCGTCAAACGTCGTGACCCAAAATTATCATCATCACGGCTGGCACGCGCTCTCTTCGCCCTGTTCTTCCTCTTCTGCTTCGCTCCCAGAACACGTGAGCCTATTTGTCCGACCAGCGAATAGCATGAGGAAAAGCACAAAGTGAAGGAGAGATGTGAGGGTGAGAGAAGAGCGAAGAACAAAAGAGGAAAAAGAAACAGTGAGGCAGACGGAAATAAAGAAATGTATAAAGAAGGCGGCGGGATTCGAACCCGCGTACCAACCATCCGAGGCGAGCGTCATAACCACATGGCTGTCCGGGAACACTCGCAGAACATTGAATAGCCTTGAATGGTTTCGTATACCGAGGAGGTAGGAGAGATAGAAACGGGCGAGGAGGGTAGATGTGAGGGTGAGGAGGAGGGAAATGACCAGAGCAGAGAGTAAAAGCATAGCATATTCCAAACCAATGAGTCGCTTCTCTGCAACGCAGGCACAACGATACAATATTCGAGTGTTTTATTATTCTCTAGTCGTAATATTGTAAACATGTCTTACTGTTTCTACATATACTTGCGCGGTGCCCATTACGCGACTGAATGCGTAATGCAGATTGCCCAGAAGGATGCTTTATCTAACACCTGACAACATTGTACTGATAGAAAGATCAAAGACACCATTATTTTCATTGAAATCGCAATGAGAGCAGAGATCTCACCATCTCTAATTGTTGGAATGCCGTAAATCTGAAATAAATGTCGGCTTTTAGTGCAAAAATCAATTTCCTTGCTTTCAACATACCAGTATTTTATTGCCCCGGGGAGGCTTTTAGCTTTATGACCGAAGGCTGTTTCGAGAAACGTAGGATTCTTGCACAGGATATAAGAGTTGCATGGCCGGCGAAGATTGAGCGAAATGTAGAATAATACAAAATATCGGCACTGGCTTTCATCTTCCTTCAGGCTAACCTCCCTGCCTTTCACTTAACCTTTCTCTCTCTCTCTCTCCCTAGTGCATATCGCCTTTTAGTAAAAACGGAGTTGATCGAATTTGTGCGTTTTCAGTATGCTTTGGTGTTTCGTTTTTGTTTTCCGCACGTTAAGTTCTGTATAAAGCCCAAATTGCTAACATTGCCAAAGCGCGTCATATTGTCACGTGGTCGTGACGTTGCGATATCTTCTATGCGCGAATGAAAATGTGCGAGGGCACCGGCGATTGCGGCTCAAGCACCCGCCACGGTGGTCTATAGTGGTGATGGTGCTCGAACTGCTGACCCGAAGGTCGCGGGATCGAGTCCCGGCCGCCGCGGCTGCATTTTCGGTGGACGAAAAAACGCCTCAGGCCCGCGTACTTAGATATGGGTGTACGTTAGAGAAGCCCAGGTGGTCGAAAATTTCCGGGAATCTTCCACTTCGGCGTCCATCATAACCATATCTTGGATTTGGGACGCAAAACTCCAGAAATTATTATGACTGCGGCTCAAGCGAATAAAAAACGTGCAGGACGTCGTCCGTAGAAAAAAAATAAAAATATGTGGGAGCAGGAGATTTGGAGGGGCTGTGCCACTCCGGAAAGAATTGCATGCTCTGGTCAAGCGGGCATGGTCGCGCGTATCGTCATGGCAGGGGGGGCGCTGCTAAGTGTGCGCTGAATCGATAGACAGCGCGGTTGCTTCACTCACTGCAGTGGTCCCTTTTCTTTACGTGAGCCTTTTTTAGAGTTACGCCAGATCGGATACTAAAGTAATTAGCGGCTAGCCTTACTTCTCATAACATTCCAATTTATTGCTGTCCCATTCGTTGCTTCGGCCTTGCGGCAAAACTTACTTTTCTCGTCTTCTTTCTCCGGACTGCTGCAGCGGTGCAGTGCGTTTGTTCAGTGTCGGCGTAAGCCATGTATCGAATAACGATTACCAGAGTCAGTCAGTTATAGTATAAGGGACTATGCTGTTACTCGGAACTGTGGAGGAAGGAAGCAATTAGGAGGGAGTGTGACGATGAAAGTTGCATACAAAAAAAAAAAACGATGTGAAACGGAAAATCTTGGTGACTTCAACCATCGTCATAGCTCTGCTCAGCCCTCGGGCATCCCGAAAGGCGTAAGACACTAGCGTAAACGGCGGCTGTCGCGCTCACGTTCACACGGAGACGATGAATATCTACGGTGAAATGAACGGTCACAGTTGCGTAAACACATTAGGAGATCTCGAAAGGACGGGTACCACTCAGAAAGACGAATCAGAGAATACAGCGCACAGCTTCCCTTTTTAAGGATAATCGAACATCAGCAGTTTAGTGGCCGATATAACTGAATTTTACTTCAGAATAAAATCTGTATAGAACGGTTGAAAAAGCCTCCTCCTCTTGGCGCTTCGCCATCCTGAAGAAACGGGCTTGAAATAAGACTATCCGTGAAGCAGGTACAACGGACCGAATCCTGGGAGCGCATTTAGGGTCACACGTTAGGCCTGCCTTTTGAGTGACAAAAAAAAATTAAATAAAAAAAAGTAAATGATGCGGCTGTGCGGAGTCCTTCATGATGTAACGACCCTTCGTACTGTTCATTTCCCTTTCATGCTCTCAATGCTAGTTCCCTGTCGACATCTATAAAAATGACCATAGACTGAAAAACTGGATGATTTACACCGGCATAGATCCACCGTAAGCAACTAACTAAGCACTCGATCATCATCTACTTACTTGCGTTGAAAACATTCGTAGTAAACTCACTCGCCTCGGTAAGCAGTTGAACGAAGTGCGGACTTTACTCCTAATCCAGAGGGTAAACATCCGTGGCTCCATCGCAAAACGCGGAACGGCGAAGTAGTGACGCTTCCACAAGGTAAGGGACGCCGGATCGACAGAGAAGGGGCGATTACGCATATGTATACTCTTCCTCACGAGGAGATCAGCGCAGTGTGTACTATCATCAAACAAATCGCATATCGTTTCCTGGTTGCCGAGCCATGACTCTCATTGCGCCTTGGTGATAGGCTTTCTGGGACACGGCTAAAAATACTCTCGAGTGTCCAAGGCTCCTGGGAAGAAAATGCACTTTGATGCAGGAAAAAAGAAAGAAAAAAAGGTTCAAAACTGTAGATGCGGAAGGCATCTGAATCTATCTCATAACTTCGCTTCAGACTCTGGTGTACTTGCGATGTATCTTCTCTCTCGATCTTTTTTTTTAGCTGAACCCACATGCCTCGGGGCTCTTAAGCATCGCCTCAGATGCCATTTGAAAGAGTCTCTCCGGTGATTCCGCTGAACGTCGTGGAGGATCTCGGGGGGCGATTCGACGCGGGGGAGTCGATATATATGCGCATCGTTCGCGATGTGCGCTCGCAAAATAAAATTAGATACTCCGGAGAAGGCAAAGAGCGATGGGCGGAGGGCACGAAAATGTTGGAGATATAAAATGCCGAAGAACTTTACTAACGTGCACACGTATCACTGATCTTGCAGTGTTTAGGAGGGATATATTTTTTCGGGAATATAAGTCCTTTTTCGCTCTCCTTTTTTCCCTGTCATTTTCTCTCATAGGAATTCAGAGGTTCAAATATTGGCATTTACCGTGTTTTTTTTTTGTTTTTTTTTTTGCGCTTCCTCCATGAAAAGCCGAGAAGAGAGGTAGAAAGAAATGTGTACACCCTGTATTATTTTATACCGGAGTTCACGAGTATGAAAAATGGTTCTTGATGGCGTAGGTCTCTCTAGCGGAACGGGCAACGTCGAGGATAAAGATGGAGATGAAGGAGAAAGGAAGGAAAGTAGAAAACGAAGAAAATGCGAATGCCATCCTCGAAAGAAACTTCTGCGCCAATATTATAACCCATTATTTATTTTCTCGAACGAAGAAGCGAGACATTCGAACATAGGTGGAGTAGCAGGGACTTTCTGTGGTCATCGAAATAAACCAGGCGAAAGATGGAAGTATCGGTTGGGTAGGAAAAGAAAGGTGAGAAATAAAAAGACTGCCTTCTTTTTTACGCGAATGGAGAAAGAAATATGACCTATAAAGGCTGAAGTGCCTTCGAGGGCTCATGCCTTTATCCTTGAGGGAGAGAGAGCGAGAGATAGGAAGAGATGAAAATGAGTTGAAGAAGTGTTCGTAATGAAACGGTACGTCAAATTCGATGCTTCTTCGAAGAAAAGAAAGAAGCGAGAACTTCTAGAAGCAGGAAATTACGGCTATTATGGCACGTGCGATGGCAAAAAGAACAAAGAAGGATTAGTGGAGAAGATGTGAAGCTAATAATAATAATATATGAGGTTTTACGTCCCAAAACCACGATATGATTATGAGAGACGCCGTAGTGGAGGGCTCCGGAAATTTTGACCATCTGGTGTTCTTTAACGTGCACTGACATCGCAAAGTACACGGGGCTTTACCATTTCGCCTCCATGGAAATGCGACCGCCGCGGCCGGGATCGAACCCGCGACCTTCGGGGTCAGCAGCCGAGCACCCTAGCCACTGATCCACCGAGGCTGACAAATAGGTGAAGCGATGCAGAAAAAAAAATAAGAGCCACAACAGAGGTTGAAGGAAACAAGCAGTAAAAAAAAATACTAAGGACAATGATATCTCAGTTTGGACTGGCACTACTCTGACAAAGCACAAGTGACATGCTATGATGCTGCTGATG
>JALIZH010010816.1:0-11651 GCA_030522465.1 Rhipicephalus appendiculatus | reverse complement strand
CGCGGAACGTGAGGGAGCACTGCAATCACGGCACGCATAGGTTTGCAAACGGACATGTCACGTGGTATTTATTTTTTAAATGCGAAGCGTTTCTTAGCGAACTTCGGCGAGTTTGAGCGTATCTGACTATCTATCTATCTATCTATCTATCTATCTATCTATCTATCTATCTATCTATCTATCTATCTATCTATCTATCTATCTATCTAGCCGCCTACGACTTTGTGCTCTCCTGGCCGTATCGTTGATGGGATTTATACCAAATTTGGTATGGCATAACATGACCGTATGACGAACATAAATGGCTGGTCATATCATGAAAATCATGACAAAATTGTCATGAAAAGTATGATTTACATGCCACGCTCATGGGGCGTTCGCGGCCGTTTCGTTAGCTTGATATACACCAAATTTGGGATTGAGTGACGTGACTGTATGACGAACATAAATGGCAGATGGTAATATGCAAATAAGGACGTGCATGTCATGAACAACATGATTTGATTTACATGCCACGCTCATGGCGAGCTCGCGGCCGTTTCGTTAGCTTGAGATACACCAAATTTGGTATTCAGTGACATGACTGTATGACGAACATAAATGACAAGTGGTAATATGGAAATCATGACTTGTCATGTGCGTCATGACTTGCATGCCACGCTCATGGCGTGCTCGCGGCCGTTTCGTTAGCTTGAGATACACCAAATTTGGTATTGAGTGACATGACTGTATGAGGAACATAAATGACAAGTGGCAATATGGAAATCATGACATGTCATGAGCGACATGACTTGCATGCCACGCTCATGGCGCGCTCGCGGCCATTTCGTTAGCTTGGTATTCACCAAATTTGTGATTGAGTGACGTCACTGTATGACGAACATAAATGACAAGTGGCAATATGGAAATCATGACATGTCATGAGGCACATGACTTGCATGCCACGCTCATGGCGTGCTCCCGGTCGTTTCGTTAGCTTGAGATACACCAAATTTGGTATTGAGTGACATGACTGTATGAGGAACATAAATGACAAGTGGCAATATGGAAATCATGACATGTCATGAGCGACATGACTTGCATGCCACGCTCATGGCGCGCTCGCGGCCATTTCGTTAGCTTGATATTCACCAAATTTGGGATTGAGTGACGTCACTGTATGACGAACATAAATGACAAGTGGCAATATGGAAATCATGACATGTCATGAGGCACATGACTTGCATGCCACGCTCATGGCGTGCTCCCGGTCGTTTCGTTAGCTTGAGATACACCAAATTTGGTATTGAGGGACATGACTGTATGAGGAACATAAATGACAAGTGGCAATATGGAAATCATGACATGTCATGAGCGACATGACTTGCATGCCACGCTCATGGCGCGCTCGCGGCCGTTTCGTTAGCTTGATATACATCAAATTTGGTATTGAGTGACATGACTGTATGACGAACGTAAATGACAAGTTGTAATATGGAAATCATGACATGTCATGAGCGACATGACTTGCATTCCACGCTCATGGCGCGCTCGCGGCCGTTTCGTTAGCTTGGTATACAACAAATTGTGACATGGTATCATGTGACATGGTATTTGGTATTGAGTGACATGACTCTATGACGAACATAAATGACAAGTGGTAATATGGAAATCATGACTTGTCATGTGCGACATGACTTGCAGGCCACGCTCATGGCGTGCTCGCGGCCGTTTTGTTAGCTTGATATAAACCAAATTTGGTATTGAGTGACATGACTCTATGACGAACATAAATGACAAGTTGTAATATGGAAATCATGACTTGTCATGTGCGACATGACTTGCATGCCACGCTCATGGCGCGCTTGCGGCCGTTTCGTTAGCTTGAGATACACCAAATTTGGTATTGAGTGACATGACTGTATGGCGAACATAAATGACAAGTGGTAATATGGAAATCATGACTTCATGAGCGACATGACTTGCATTCCACGCTCATGGCGCGCTCTAGGCCGTTTCGTTAGCTTGATATACACCAAATTTGGTATTGAGTGACATGGCTGTATGACGAACATAAATGACAAGTGGTAATATGGAAATCATGACTTGTCATGTGCGACATGACTTGCATGCCACGCTCATGGCGCGCTTGCGGCCGTTTCGTTAGCTTGAGATACACCAAATTTGGTATTGAGTGACATGACTGTATGGCGAACATAAATGACAAGTGGTAATATGGAAATCATGACTTCATGAGCGACATGACTTGCATTCCACGCTCATGGCGCGCTCTAGGCCGTTTCGTTAGCTTGATATACACCAAATTTGGTATTGAGTGACATGACTGTATGACGAACATAAATGACAAGTGGTAATATGGAAATCATGACTTGTCATGTGCGACATGACTTGCATGCCACGTTCATGGCGTGCTCGCGGCCGTTTCGTTAGCTTGATATACACCAAATTTGGTATTGAGTGACATGACTCTATGACGAACATAAATGACAAGTCGTAATATGGAAATCATGACTTGTCATGTGCGACATGACTTGCATGCCACGCTCATGGCGCGCTTGCGGCCGTTTCGTTAGCTTGAGATACACCAAATTTGGTATTGAGTGACATGACTGTATGGCGAACATAAATGACAAGTGGTAATATGGAAATCATGACTTCATGAGCGACATGACTTGCATTCCACGCTCATGGCGCGCTCGCGGCCGTTTCGTTAGCTTGATATACACCAAATTTGGTATTGAGTGACATGACTGTATGACGAACATAAATGACAAGTGGTAATATGGAAATCATGACTTGTCATGTGCGACATGACGTGCATGCCACGCTCATGGCGTGCTCGCGGCCGTTTCGTTAGCTTGATATACACCCAATTTGGTATTGAGTGACATGACTGTATAACGAACATAAGTGGCAGGTGGTAACATGAAAATCTTGGCATGCATGTCATCTACAATGCCATTTACATGCCACGCTCATGGTGCGCTTGCGTCCAGTTCGCTAGCTTGACATACACCAAAATTGGTATATCGCGACGTGACTGTATGACGACACAAATGACAGGTCGTAACATGTAAAACATGACATGCAAATTAATGTAAAGCATGATTTGCTCCTTCCTGGCTGCTTCGTATGACATCGATTCCCACAGTGCGTGGGATCTGCCGGCTTTTTTTTAGAAAAGAGACCCTGCACAAGCGTCATATCGGTGCAATGCCAATTGGGCTTGCAGTGTTGGCATTCTGTTTTATGATAATGTAACGCAGACTGACTGCGCAAGCTATAGTGAATCGTTGCTCGATTGCACCGACGAACGCTACTTATCATATGCACATAATCGGATCCTGCTCTTCGTTGCGATAAAACTGGCATCTCTGCTCTAACGTGAGTGCGGCGTTACATCGAAGCATGGGCTACGCTTTGTACGCTAGTGTAGTCACGTGTCTGGCAAGCCCACGATGTGCTCGTAACTGTTAAATTTACACAGTGACGTCGGTCCACCTCGTAACGCTTGGCTAAAACGAGAAATCTGGCATAGGCTGCTTCTCGCTGTCTGCTTCGCATGCAATCGATTCCCACAATAAGTGAAATCTGCAATTTTCCCCTTTTAGCCTAACTTGATTTTCTTATGTCAACATGAAGATAGACAGACGTAACGTTAAGACAGAATAACATGGTGGCATAGATTACTCGGAAACCGGGTGCGGATGAAATCTGATTTGAGAAAAATTAAAAAAAATATGGCGCCATATCCACGAAGTGAATGATGATGAGTGGGCGAAGCTCCGGAGGCAATCTGGTAAACCGTCAATCCCCGTAAATTTTGCCCACCCGATCATCATACAAAGACCTGACACACAAATGCGGGGGTGTGGTGTGATTATGAACGTTTGTTGTCGGCGTTGCCGTTTTGCCTTTTGAGGGCGAGAGCACGTTCACGATCGTTTTCATCCATGGCAGAAAGAGAATGTGTGATATGGAACGCGCTTATACTTCATGGTCATAAGCGTCATCGTCATCGTTATCACGTGTAGTGGGTACATTCCACTATACTGGAACGCGCTTGGTCATCAAGCGTCATCGTCATCTTTATCACGTGGAGTGGGTACATTCCACTATACGTGGCTACCTACCTGCTACTACTACTACTACTACTACTACTACTACTACTACTACTACTACTACTACTACTACTACTACTACAGAGGAGGGACAGACCCACACCCTAAGGAGCTTCGCCCCTAAAAAACAGTGCCCATACGTCTTTCGTGTTTCTACCTTCTTGTGTGAACATGAACTTTAGATCCTAGGCTAACCTCTGGACACGGATCTGATCGTACTTATATATTGTCTATCTCGTATAAAAAAATGCGGGCTGTTTTCACTTAGTGGCACAAAGCTTGGCACATCGAAGCACGGGTCTGTCGCCGCTCGTACACCTCGTCGACCGACTCGTCTAGCTTCGAGATGCGCGGCTTCCTCCTCGGGAGTACGCACTTTCTTAGGACGCCCCATGACTCTCTGTATACCAAAAGGACTTCTTTTTGGGCTAGTTGGTGCTTAACTTGCTTAGGTGCAGATGACTGAGGCGCAAAAAACATCTCGTGAAAAAGGGAGGAGCAGAAGAGATTTGGCGCTGCTCTTTCTTCTCTTCTGCTCCTCCCTTTTTTACGAGATGTTTTTTGCGCCTCAGTCATCTGCATCTAAGCAACTCTCTGTATACTTGGGCTTGTTGGTACACAGCGTCAACGAAAATAGCGCTGGATGAACAGGGACACGAGAAGAAGTGTTGTGTGTCCTCTTCTCGTGTCCCTGTTCATCCAGCGCTATTTCTGTCGATGCTATTGCGTAAACCGTGGAAGTAATAGTCTTTCAGAGCTACGCGATGGGTGCCGAGGGGAGGCCAAGACGTTGGTGACAGCTGAAAATTGGGCAGAATGACGTGATTAGAAAACTTGGAGTAACGGATGAAGGCAACTGACGAAAAACCAGAGAAATTAATCGGACATCACTCTAAGGGGACTTTGATATGCAGTGCACGCAGAGTTCACTGAAAATGACGGCGATTACTATAATTACGTCGGCTAGGAGACCACTGTAGTTGCATTGCCTGTGGGTTTAGTAAGTAGTTCAGCCCAAAGAGCGGCAAGAAAACAGCAAATGCGCCAGGTAAGTCCTGCTCGCACTTTTGCATCCTTTCTGTTCATGTCCGGCTGTTGGTGGGCCTCCGTCCCAACACTGCACGATGGTCTTATTCTGTGTCTTATTACTATCAGACACCGCAAATATGCCGGTATCTTGAAAATGGAAATGCTTGTTTGTGCGAGCCCTCGAACGAATATCAGCGAAAGAACTGTATACAAGGATCTCCACTAGGGATGTCCCTCATGAAAGAAAACACCTTTAAAGGGCCCCTCACCACGTCTGGCCATTTTGAGCTGACAAGTGCAATGCTTACATTGCGCGCTCGTCTGCCAAGAGTTACATCGCTATGCACCGCGCAAAAAGTACAAACTTGAGACGAACGTCGTCTGCTCTTCTCACGGGAGCCGCGCTCCAAGATGGGGCGATGACGTACGACACCGAGTGTGACGTAGTTAAAGGCGCTGCGCTGCTCGCCAAAGAGTGCCTCGATGTCCTCGGAGAATACGGAGGCACCCCAGCGCGGCCTAAACGGCAGAGAAAGAAGGAGGGCGCGGCTCGTGCACGCATCGTGACGTGTGGATCACGTGGTCCTCCTGCTCCGGTATGGGAGAACGCAGGGAAAGAGTTTGGCTTGCGAAGCCTACACAGGGTAAATGGCAAGGGCGCCAAGTTCGCCTCTTAACATCATGGTTGCGCGCCGCTTCAAAATAGTTTTTATCTCTGCATTGTAATGAACCAGTTTGAAAAATTCTGGTGATTGAATGCTCTCTCTTGGGCACGTAACAATTTCCAGTGCGTAACTAAAATTTTCTATGTGGCCTGGTGAGGGACCCTTTAAGGGCAGCTATTACAATATTTCCACTGACTCAGATTAACGTACTCCACTCTGTCGCTTCTAACGGTTTCAATCTCTCGCTTCGGCAACGTTGCAGTAAGAACATGCGTACATCAGCGCTACGGCGTCTCCGAATGCGATTCACTGCGTAATCTAAAACGAAAGTATAGGAGCGTGTTCTCTGCCAAGAAGACCGGGGCTCAGCACATTCACGTGAAGAAGGGTCACTGCCATGCTTACATTTTGCAGAGAACAAAAACAAAACGAACGAACAAAAAATAAGCCTGCATGTGCTCCTCAGCTCGGTAGAACACTGAAGCGGCCAAGAATTTGGGCTAAAGCCATGCAACGTCATTACAACAATCATTCCCGTAGTGAAGAGTGGAGAAGGCAGCTTTTTGCGCAGTTTTCTTCGCTATTTTTTTCTTGCCACATTTCTCACTTCCTGTTGACTGGCTGTCATTACCGCACTGGCAATACTCGCGTGCCACTCACTGCGGTGCTAGAGTTGCCGCCTTCATATTTGAGCTTCAGCTGCTGGCTGCTGGATCGCGTTCCGTGAACTCCTATAGAAAACTAATTTATTATAGCTCGTGTAATCACGAGAATTCTGTTTTTTACTTGCCTTCTACGATCACACGTTGTGGTAGCTTAGCGGCTGTGGCATTGGAATGCGAAGCTCGAGGACGCGCGTCCGGTTCCTGAACACGGCGGCGGAATTTCCTTGTGGGCAAAATGCAAAGAATCCCCGTGTACTTGGATAAAGATAAGAACCCCCTGGCGATCAAGAATATTTCGGGGTTCACCACTATGCGGCATGCGTCGTAATCATATTGTGATTCTGTCACGTAGCACCCCAGAAATTATTATTATTGCCTGCTGCGAAACGTATCTCGCTATCTGTCTGGTCGCTGTCACTACTGGCGAGTCCCGGAGCGCTGGCCAATGGGGAAGCTTTCTGAGGTAACAGAAGTTTCGTTGAGTACGTTCTAACATTCCATCTGTGAGTGATTGGTTGCTTATCTTTGTTTTTAACAGTCGCCCGTCCAGTCAATAGCTCAATAAGCGTCATAATAAGAATGTTTCGGGTTTTGCAGGACAAAACCCCGATATGATTGTGAGGCAGGTAGTAGCTGAGGGCTCAAGAAATTTCGACCGCCTGGGGTCCTTTAACGTGCTCCTCAATCTAAGTTCACGAGCCTCCATCATTTCGAGTGCATCGAAACTACGACCATCGCAGTCGGGATGGAACACGTGCCGTTCGGGTCAGCAGACGAGCGCCATAATCACTGTGCCACCGCGGCGGCTAAGCGTCATCGATGAGAGGTTTGCGTGCGCTCATTTTTCAACCCGAACGTTGACTTTGCGCTTTCATCTTGTGTTATGGCTGAACATTCAAGCGGTACTGGAGGCTGCGTTTAATCTATTGATGGAAGTCTGAAGCACCAAAAGCTTTTCGCTGTATCATATGTGAGTTTCATGACGCAATTGCGTGCGAACTTTCCTGCTACAAATTACTCACTGTGTGCTGGTTATGAAATTTACGATGATTATTATCAGCTTAACGGCTCTCCCTTTTTTCCTGCGTAATCCTTCCTGGACACTACGGATTCCCGCTCCACTGGCTCTTTGTGTAGTTCCTGTAAAATAATGATGGTTCTGGTAAGAAATTCGGTTACCGTATTTTAGCTGTATGCCGATACATTGCGCTCAGACTATGCTTATATTGTAGAAAGTTGCGCCTGATTGGTTCAATGTTTTAATTATCAACCAGTTTTCATCTCTTTGTTTGTTTTTGTTCTCTTTTATGTCCAATTCTAATGATTTGAATTTTCTGCATACCATTACTAATGCCCTACCTGAAGATGTAATTAAGGGGACCTTAGAAAATGTCCCATTCAGTGATTGGTGATTTCAGTGAACTCAACAACGCCGTGTCGTTCAGTCCAACTCTCGTTAATAACTATATCATCCTATGTTACCCTTGATTATCCCTCTCCCCCCCCCCCCCCCTCCTGCCCTACAAATATTTTTGCTCGCACCTAAATACTTGACTTGCCATCTGAATCTCTTTGCAAAAAGAAAAAATTATAATTTTGCCTACTGAGAATAAAATATTGCATAATGAACAATAACCTTGCGAGTCTTGCGGAATTCTTTCTGATTTCTTTCTTTCTCTCTCTCTCTCTTTTTGTAAGCGTTGTTTCCGTTGGCCAATAGCCGTCGATAATGATATGCCCGATTTAGCCACAGTTCGAATCTGTACTCACGACATAAGAATGTTTCCATGAATGCACACCCAGATGTTTGTCAATGTACCTCCGGTGTGGTCGCTCGCCCGCTGTTCATGTCTATATTTGGAAGGCACGACAGACTGTCAGAACTTTTCTTCCAACTGCCGCTGCCCAATAGGGGGGACTTTCTATGACAATCGAAAATGTGGTGCTACAGGGACAGGGACAAAGCTTTAGGAAAATCATTGAAACACTGAATTATCATTGGCAACGAAACAGCTACTTAGACAGTTTGCTAGTGTGCTTTGTTGTTTGCGAATGGCGGCGCACCGTTGGCCGCTCTTGCTCATGATTCAAGTAATCTGGGCTTGTGTTCGCGACGCAGCTGTTAAGCGACATTTGTTCTTAAGAGCAGTTTTAGCAAACAATGCCTGCCAATTAATCCTCGTAATCGGCGTATCGGCCCCCGATTATTAAAACGCAAAAAATCGGCAGATCCCAAGTACCATGGGAATCGATGTTATGCAAAGCATGCGGAGGTAAGGTGACTAGGTTGTACTACTTTTTTTATTAAGCGAAACGTTATGAAATTACGCTAGAGATATGTACAAATGTTGTACGCACAGATATATGTTGAAAAGTCGCATATGTTTCATATAACCAGTTGTTTACATATGCGTAATGATGTCAACAGAAAGATGGGTATTAACAACACCAGAAGCGGTAAGCTGATATGTAGCGCTTGTGATTGCGAGAATGGTAGCCCTGGATAGTACTACGTAATCCAACTACAGTGGATGGCGCTTAAGTATACGATTTACATTAACCCGACATGACTTCTTCATCATAGAAGTACGTATGTAATGTTTTGAAAATTAGATAGCCAGCACTGCAAACACAAGTGACGTTTCACCAACAGTACGCCTGCATAGGTTCTTTTCCCAAAGCAGTTTCGAGACCTGACGTCGCTCTGTGGTAGAATACTTTATTGCCACGCAGATTACGTGAGTTCGATTCCTGCTGGGACTCTGCTTTCTATTCTTTGCATTCGTCGGGTCAATGCTGCCGTTGTCAATTTTTCTTAACGCTCTTGCATTTAAATTACCAATGTCCGTCCTTGCCGTTCCTGGGTAGATATAAATTGTCAAACACGTGCGGCTGATACCCGCATACTGCGGCCCGTTGTATACGGGTATGAGCCACACGCGTCTGGAGAAATGAGTTTGACGACGTACGCGACGGGATTCTCGCGTTATTCAAATCACGACCAGCCAGACATATTCGTCAAATCCTCTTACCCTCCATACTAACTTTGGTCGACCTCAAGTTAAGGAGGCGATCACGAGAGCACCCAGACGTAGGCGGCTAAGACAGACAGACAGACAGACAGACAGACAGACAGACAGACAGACAGACAGACAGATAGATAGATAGATAGATAGATAGATAGATAGATAGATAGATAGATAGATAGATAGATAGATAGATAGATAGATAGATAGATAGATAGATAGATAGATAGATAGATAGATAGATAGATAGATAGATAGATAGAAACGCCAAAGTGCTTGCAGTACGCAAAGAAATGCTTCGCATTTAAAAACATAATTTACATTGGGGCGGACAGTACCTATTTGCTTATTGAGAGTAAAGGTAAGGGCTCGGAGGGAGGGTGGGTGTAATGTAAGTGCTCGCGTATTCAGGGGCTAGGAGAGGAAAAATCAAGGTCGTTCGCCCAGCCTCGTATAGTAAGCTTTCACCTAATGAGATATGCTAACTTCAGTTAACAAATCCTTCCCAAGTACTTTTTAAACCGTTTTTATAACGGGTGCATTCGACTCACAGTAAGAAAGGCTAAAATTTAGACCAAATGGTTCGCGTTGATGTTTCAGCTGGCTAAAAGGAACGATAAAATACGAATTCAAGGTGTGCGTTATCCATCTTGTTTTTGACAGGTTTTATTTTTTTTTAACACTAGCTTGAACCAGAATGAGTAACAGTTTGACAGGAGTTTCCTGTCATATGTTCGTTAAGTGTTATGATGTCACAGCCTTAACCACACTCCGAATACTTTTTGTGATCGCAGCATGATTCTGGAATGCCAAAAACAAGCACTCGTCGGTCGTGATGTGCTTTCACAGCTGCGCAACACCTAAATAAAAGGAGGGGAGGGGGGTCAACTTCTATTTAAACTAATATCCAAAGTCTTAGTGAGCATTCTCGTCGATGAAAGAGATGCTGGGGAAAAGACGCGTAAAAGTACGGTGAATCCTCAAAACATGACATTGGCTACACCTCAACTCTGGACAGGCTCGTAGCCAGGATTTTTTTTCGGGAAGGGGGGAGGGGGGGGGGGCACTTGCATAAGGCCTGTACTATTTGAGAAAATCACCTATTTTCATTACTAACACCCCCTTCATCAAAATTTCGAGGGAGGGATGGGGGGGGGAGGGGGGCCCCCCCCCCCCCCCCCCATCCAGGGCACCTGCGTCCCCTGGCCAGGGCCTGACTCTAGATATCAGCTCTAACCCGACGCTGCAGTTACTCGAGATATTGCGTCTTGGTGCACGCGCGTGTGTGTGCTTATTTCCCATTTTTCCCCTCAAACTAAAGAAGTATTGCTGATATTGCTTTGAAATGTAATTTTATTTCGTATTTCCAATTACTCGTGATGCCTAACGGAATTTTTATTGAATCAATTGTGCAACAGTCTGTGAAACTTACCTACCTCTTTTTTTATAGCACAATGTGGTAGGAGGTCTGGTGGTGTTGTGTTTCATTTAGACGTTGTTGTTTAACAACACGCCTTCAGGACACTAAAACCAACAATTACACGCAGTAGATCCACATAAACAGCTGGCATCAAATGTCCTGCCCAAAACACTAACACTTGAAGAACTAATGCGGTCCTTTAACAGGTAAATAATTTTTAAAACACTAAGTCTTTTCACTTTCACATTATCTGATCCGCAGTGTCTTCTACTATACTGCCACAACTTTGCTTAAAAAGCTCTCAATTCAGCCGACAACGTGTGCAGGTCATGAACATATCGGGATGATAAAGGCAACCAGGTTGAAGAAATTACCGCCGCAATACTTGCGAAATGTCTTGCGGAGAAAAGAAGTACTTTTAGCGTGCGGCAGAGGGGCAGCGCGCCATCTATGCGCGAGCGACCTGAATGACTGCTTTTACGTGCGCAGCTCCTGGCTACAGTTTAGAGATGGCGCCACAATGTCTTCAATGGAGATGCCGCTTGTTTTCTTTTCTTATATGAAACTACTTATACCTTGGAGCTTCGAAACTCCACTTCCGGATAAAATAAAGCCAACGGTAATCAGTACCTCAAAAATCTCTATGCAAGGTGCAGTGTCATACATGTGTACCTGGTATATGCAGCACCCGATAAAGACATCACAAAATGTACACTTGGGTGAGT
>JALIZH010010814.1:0-16244 GCA_030522465.1 Rhipicephalus appendiculatus | reverse complement strand
TTGTCTAGTTAACATCCCTACCTTTCCTATATTCCTTATTCCATCCTTCTTGATTCGTCTGCTGAGAGAGCCATTTGTGGGTGGCGTTCGTCGCAAGTTCCTGAGCCGTACTATTTGATCATCTCTTGTGCCGCTGTCCACAATTTGAACACGATGGCCGGACTCTTCAGTGGGTCTTGAGGAGACTCGATGATCGGCCACTGAGCCGAGTAGACGCACCAGATGATGAGGGACATTCACCTGAAGACGCATATGCTACTAGCCTCTGAGGTACACGCTAAAAGTACGAGATTCTCAAACATACAAAAAACGCTAAATTACAACGCATAAAGTAAAACATTCCACTCGTACTTGCTGTGTCCGCTTTCAAATATCTTCATGTAAAAAAATGAAGGTTTTTTTTTTCTTGCGGAGAAAACATGGTCGCAATATTTTGCTACCACATTCACTAGCTGTAGCACTCGTGGGAATTGTATTTCTGGCCTTCGCTTCATTGCCGCAAGGCAATGTTGTCCGCGAGTATATCTTAAAAGGTACAGGATTATTATCCTTCAAGAGCCTCATGAGATTTCGCGTACGGCTTTATTCGAAGAACTTCAAAACTCCGTTCTCAACTTTAAAGTTATTTTCTTCAGTTGCACCAGCCGCAGTTTCTTTTATATTGGGAACATGATCACGGATTTCTTTCCCGAAGAGTGGCAACAGCTCGACTAGCAGTGGTCGTAGATGTAGAACTTTGGCGAAGTGCCGCAGAGCAGGTCGAAGACAAAGTTGCAGCATGGG
The DNA here is from genome assembly GCA_030522465.1 of Rhipicephalus appendiculatus. NCBI lineage: Eukaryota > Metazoa > Arthropoda > Arachnida > Ixodida > Ixodidae > Rhipicephalus > Rhipicephalus appendiculatus. The sequence continues at coordinate 15,461 of JALIZH010010814.1, read as the reverse complement.
TCTTCTTGCATCACCTTGCTTTGAGGCTTCCAAAGAGAACAGCCTCCTCCTGGAAGAAACAATCGCAACATACGTTGCGCATTGATTGTGACACTGAAGACAAGCGGTGAGACATTTTAGTATACGGTATATTGCACAAAATATCTTTCCTCGAGTTTAAAATCTATGTACGTTAATCAAAAATTATAAATAGAACCATGAAAAAAACTTCATTTGTAGAGAAGGACATTTGGTGCTGATATATTCTAGTAAAGGTATGAGAAATGCTTATAGTGGAGAATTCCACGATGGTACCTACTCTCTACAACAATTTCTGTTGAAAGTAGCGATAGTGCCTGATGCTAGGGATAATGTATTAAAGAGCATTACGTAATGAGACTTCGTGAGTGAGGCGTAGGTGGCTGAGTTTTACATTCTAGACAGACAGACAGACAGAAAAACTTTATGCGCAAGTGTGTTTGGACCCCCCCGGGGTCCCTGGACCACCGCGCGGTCCCACGTCACGTCTACACGGCCATGCCTCTCGCCGCGATGACATCGGCAGCCCGAGTCACCGCAGCAAGCTGCAACGCCGCGACCTCAGACGAGAGCAGGACCTCCCAGTCCTCCCAGCTTGAGATGGCAGGCTATCCCTGCGGGGGAGGATCAGCAGGGCAGCCGAAAAGAATATGGGAAAGGGTTGCGTGAGGTTCGCCGCACAGGGAACATTCAGGGGAAGTGCCACAGTAGTGGGACAACAGCTGAGGGTAAGGGAGAGTGCGGGTCTGGAGACGTCTCCATAGGATTTGTTGGGAATGGGTAAGGGAGGGATTTGGGGGGAGGGTATGTCCGACGGTTCAAACGGGGTATTTGCGTGAATCGTACCGACGCAGCCATACTTTTTCTAATGTACCGTAATCCTCTAGTTTGCAATGCGTGCAGGAATGACCAGCGAAGTTGCGTTGTGCTAACAGAAGTATGTGCTCACACACATCGATGTACCTTGAACGCCACTTTTTTTTTCTGTACACAAGAATAGTTGCACATGATTTACGTTTTTGTTTTGCTGCCTAGTTTTTTGCCGTCAATACCATGCGACAATCTGCAACAGCAATTCTACCACCACCAAAAAATTCTACCACCACTAACAATTCCACCACCACCACCGAAACTTATTTCGAAATGTATTTCACCTCTTTCAATGTAGTCGCTACGAAACACCTTGCAGCTGTCGCAGGCGATGTACACGTCAGTCATGTTGTAATTATAATTTCTTTGTGTTCCTGGGCAACAAAAACAGCATCGTTAGATTGCCTTTCTTGTTCGATGCACGGCTTTCAAGTTTAAATCTTTTTTTTATTACCAAGCATTGTTCAGCAGAACCGCTGTGACCCTTTATCACTCCTTATGCACTGTTACCCTCATGCACGCCAAAAGAATGCACTGTGGAAACATTGCTGCGGAACTAGCTCTTATAATTTGGACTAAGATATCATGCAGAAATCACGCAGATGTACACTTCCCATAAAGAACGCAGCCAATTGCCGTGGCGTACTAGCACAATTTTTCATTTGAAAAGCAGACGTCGCCCATCACTTCTTGTGATCACTTCTCGTCTCAAGCAGCGTGTAGACCAAAACATTATAACTTCATGAAGCTTCAGCGCTTTGCATTGCACGGAAGCCTGGGGTATTTTAGGTGCGAAGCATCTTATGAACGAGCTTTGTCCCCCCATTGTCCGCCGTGGCCGGATGACAATGGCGATGACAATGACGATGACGCTGCCATCACGGGACAGCACGTGCAAGGTAACCAGTATACGCCATGACGATGACGATGACGCTGATGACGATGAAGATACAAGCGCGTTCCAGACAACAAATTCTCTTTCTGCGATGGATAAAAATGATCGTGAACGCGCTCTCGCCCGCGAAAGTCAAAGCGGCAACGCCGACAAAAACACATTGTATATACTGACACGCGTTGTCACTAATTTACATGCGCGAGTGGGCAATGTCACGGGTGATTTATGGTAAGAACAATCCCGAGTGCTTCGCATACTACTCAGGGTTCCCTTAAGGGGAGCTGTGTGCGATTTTTCTGAAAAGTCACCGTCAGCTCTTTACAAATCTTACTTGTTGATGTGCAATATGAAATGATATAGGCTGAAATAACCCCTGTTTTGCGGAAGTACACTGGAGTTTAAAAACGAGCGTTACATCTTTACAATTCATACCAATAACCTACTCACTGTCCCCGCAGCCACCTTGACTTACTTCAATTTTAGTCAGATTATATATCGAAGTAAGCCCGGCTAATTGCGAAAATGTAGGCGTCCTTAATGTTCGATTTAAGAGCCCTTAATGGCGCTAGCCCACAGCGCTTGGTGAAGTTTGGTTGACCTGGATAAACTTCGCCAACTTCCACAGCTTCATTCACCGGCTTATTCACCGTCGTCAACTTCCATTGTTGACGGAGCAAGCAAGTGCTCGTCCTTCTCGTACCGCACTCACAGCAGCAACCGACAAAGTGTCCTAACGTGCCCGCAGATCAAGCAGGAGGGGGCTGCTGAGCACGGAGGGCACGGACCGAGCGCTGCCACGAAGGGACTTAATCGCGGAGCAGAGTCGCGGAGGAGAACGGCGCGCCGCCGAGCGAGCGCCGCACGAAGCGCACGTCACACATCACATGACGCTTGCGTCACCACGGTTAGAGTGACCTAGAATAGGGGGAGTGTCCAAAGCGCCGCGCGAATACATGGGAGAAGCGTGGGCCCTTTGCGGTGAACTCCCGCGCCGCGGCGCTGCCGTGCCGGACCCGTGGGCTTTCTCCGCGGTGGAAACCGCGTCAAAGCGGCGAGCGTCTGCTACGCGCCCGATATTTTGGCCGCTATTAGCCAACGTTGCGGTAATATGGACAAGATTTAATACTGTGTCACTGCAACATAATACTGCAGCGACTCACCACACAGAGAAAACGTTTGTGGGTTGTGAAACGGGGATTTTGTATATTTTCTTTCAGCTGCTTTGTCACCGCAATCGTCCGCACTTACGCGTCTGACCCATTCCGCGCGCACCCATCGTGAGTGAAGGTGCTTAATTATAGTTTCGTGTGTTATGACGAACGTAAACGTGCTGCAGGAAAGAATAAGCTGGAGATCACAAAGGTAACCAGGAGAACGTAGCGGGTATATCCACGTAGTAAACGGCTATCTCATGCTGACGCGTTTGCACACTTCATATCCTTTCTTTTATTTCGTGCAGTCGATTCGTTTTACATGGCTGCCTCCCGCGCTTTGCTGTCTCAAGCCTTTTCATGCGAAGCGGAATGTGTCAGTCGGCGTGACTGCGGTACCAAAAGTAAAAAATAACTCGCGTAACTCTCACGTCTCATTCATGTCTGACTCACGTCTCACTTCTCATTCACGTCGCACTCAACTCTCGCGTCTCACTTGGTACGGTCAAGGCATCACTAACTTGACACGCTTGTGGTTTGCGTAAGGACTAATGGTAATAATATGGTGTGTGGCGCGCAAACACACTTTCTTCGGCCAGAAATAATACTGACGATGCGCGGTCTGATGATTTGTCTCCGTCAGGGAATGAAAACATGGTGATCAGCAATATCGATCTCAAGATGTAAGCCTTGCCTATACATTTGAGGAATTGGTCGCATAGGTAAAATACATGAGAAGCATAAAACTCACACGGTTCCTTATGCATTCGCCTAAGACGACTCGACGGCGAAAGCTGTGGTCTTCTTTTTTTTTCATTCGATGCCTTAGTCCTCGCCCGCCTACCTCCGAAAGCTTCCTGCACCTAATGTGGTTTCATACTGCCCCCAAGATCGAAGGCATTGCAAGGTTTCTGCACGTCACCTGGTTTTACATGGCCTCCGTGATCGGCTCACGGATCACGGAGGCAATGCAAAGTGACCATGTCAGATGATGACGTCATCATGTGACACACGCTGAATGACGTCATGTTGCCGTCACAAATTTTATAGATCTTTGATGTCATGGTGACGTCATCACGTGATGAATTTTGCACCACTCGTGTTGACGACGCGGCACGCCGGCGGTTAATTTCCGTGTTAGATGAGGCATCAAAGGCAACGTGACGTCATTCAGCGTCGCCTTAAAAAGAAAACAAGGCAAACCAAAGCAAATGAATTGATAACAGTGCACCATCGTGTACGCCTCACTTCATGTTACGAGCGATCACCCGGAAACAAACGTGATTCTCAGCTCACAGCAGCTGATTACACACGCCCGTGGGACGTACACAAGATGGCTTCCTTTACCTATCGGACCATCTCTTTATATTTATTAGAGACGACAGACATGCTGTGTAATTTAATGGAAAAATTTTGAGCTGTGTCAGTACTATAGGGAGCTTCATCACGAAAGCATGGTGTACGCTATATTGAGCTCATCATGAAAAAGCGGGAAATTGTAGCCGGGTGCCCTGTTGACGCGCACTCAATTGCCGCGGGAACAATTGCATTTCATATAACTACTCGTCTACATTTTTTTGTAAAAGTCAAACCGTACGTGCGAACGCTAACCACCGAGAACCTTCAAAATACCTGAAGTTAACAATGAGTTGTTTAAAACTGTTTTCATTTCATATGGTGAAGGCTTCAGGCAATGCAGGCATCTCGCGGAAATGTTTCATACTGACGTTCAACGATGTTGCATTTTTTTTCAGTTAGGTACATAAGTCATCCCTATATTTGAACAATTTTGTATAGTCGTTGAAATATTACACTTTCATAATTGTAAACTTCTTACCGCATTTTTGTTCACGCAGCTATTCAACTTGTACTGCAAGAATAGGAGTATTTGTAAATTTAATATCATGATATATCTGGATACTGGTACATCATTTTGTGTAATACGCCTTTGATGCACAAGCTTTTGTAATTGCTCTTCTTTCGAATGTCGGAATTTAACACACGCTTTGCGCTCGGTGAGCCTTTTACGCTACCTCAGATGCGAAAATAAGCCAACAGTATTGCGATCGTATGGCCGTCTCTACTCTTTCTTTTGTTTCCCTTAGGTATTCCCGATGTGCCCTCTTCATAATGAAGTGCTAGTCGAGGCTAACAAATTGTCGAATAAAGTGGTGTACATATGGCTAGAAAATCACTAGTGGCCATTAGCAGTGGTGTTATTATATAGTGGTGAGCGAAGCGGTCAACGCGCGTAATTACTTCAGCTGACTGCGCGTGTAATTTACCTTCTTTTTTTACTCCTAATTCTTGCATGCGCGATGCCATTGTCCGATTACCCGTGTGAAAACGTTTCTTTTCATTCTTTCCTTGTCCCTGCTCATTTTGCGCGTTTTTACGCACGCACCAACGTTCTCAAGCTCTATCACTGGAACTATAGGCCACGCTGATTGACACCTGATTTTTTGCATTCTGTTGTTGCCCCCGCACTAATACAGCGCTTAAACATGGGTAAGCTCCATTCCGCACAGCATTATTAAAGTTAAGTAGACTTCAAGCACCCCGTGTGGAAACCCAGCGCAAAAAACTACAGCGCGTAGCAGACGCCCCTCGCTTTCCGCGCGCTCCCGAGCGCGGAGAGCCCACGGGTCCGGCGCAGCAGCGGCGCGGCGCGGCAGTTCACCGCAAAAGGCCCACGCGGGAGCCGGCGCTTTGGACACTCCCCCTATTCTAGGTCACTCTAACCACGGTGCTCGGGATTACTCAACCTGACTTAGTTAAAAGAAGCGGCCGCGAGCGGCGCGATCACTACTTGACCAGAGGTAGGAGTGGCCCGCACTACGGAGCGACGTCAGCCCTGCGCTCACCGGCTTTTTAAGTTAAGTAGTGTATAGTAATGATTCAACAGATGAGTCAACCGTTGAAGATCCGCCTGCATTCAAAAAGCCATAAACTGTATAGGGAGCAAGGCTATGAGCTTCGAACAGTGTAATTAGGCACCTGTTGAACTTCAGTTAACAATTACACGTGTGCTGCGCAGCTATAAATTTGGCTGCTACGTACCCACCAAACGTCAATTACCTATGCTCACTTAGGGAAAACCAGTCTATTCATTTCTGTACTTTCTATGCGCACCTGTAACCATTCAATCGACTTTCATTAATTATCATCACAGTTACTTTTATGCTTCGACATCATATCTATTCGGCCGAAGGTCGCGGGATCGAATCCCGGCCACGGCGGCCGCATTTTCGATGGAAGCGGAAATGCCTGAGGCCCGTGTACTTAATTTAGGTGTTAAAGAACCCCAGGTGGTTGAAATTTCCGGAGCCCCCCCACTACGGCGTCCCTCATAATCATACCGTGGTTTTGGGACGTTAAACCCTAAAAGGCCTAGATATAGTCCGGCGTGTTCAGCGTATCAGGTCGCGCGCGCCGAGGTCGGATACGCTGGGTACGTACAGACAGCGACGGCGGCCAATTCATCACTATAGAGTCAGGCGCGCGCACCATGCCGCGGCGAGCAGCTTCGGAGTGGCGCATGCGCACTCTCTGCCTCGAGTAGGTCCGCGGCTCCGCGTTCTTCGGTTTACGTGTACACAATTTTTTCGCTCTCTGCTTTTCCTCACTAGCTTTATGCTTGACACGCGTGCTCTTTCTCGCTCTGTGCGCTGTTTTACTTCTCCGGAAAGGTCTTTCCTCACAAGCATTGCGCTAAACACTCTGGGAGCCAGAAAATATCTACATATGTTGCATCGGAAACCAAAGCGGATCATGTATGTGCATACCAGAGCGCATTCCGAAGGCTTCCCAGACGTTTATTTTTCCCTCCGTGTCGCAGCAGTCCACACTGTTGCTGGTCTACAAGCAAATGTGACCTATAATCCCTTCGAGCACACACAGAATCATGTTGTCGTCGATCAAAGTCGAATAAACCACAGCCGCACTTTCCAAACGCGGGCCACACGCCGCCATTTTGCCGACCGCCGCTGCCGCGCGCAGGTGCATTGTGGTCTAACGCGAGCCGCGTGGAGCGCGTGAAATAGGAACATGCTCTATCTCTGCGCCGGCGTCGCCAAGCACGCCAAACGCCGCCGGGCGCGCCGGCTACGCCGTGACGCCAGACTATAAGTTCTCCACTTTTCACCGGCATAGCTTAACCGCGTCGCGCGTGGTCGCGCGCACACGTTACGCCGGACTATATCTAGGCCTTAAGAATCATTGTCATCGTCAACGATATCTTAATTATGCTATACCACTAGTAACTGTAGACCAATAACGGTTTTACGTGACTTCAGGGTTTCTAGGCACAGCAGAAAATCTGAACGAAATATTCGTTATGCGAGTTGATTAGCATGAAAAGCTGCAGACAAGAACAAATTTCATAGTGTGGTTATCATTTAAAGGGGTACTGACACAAAAACTTTGGCCTCGCGTTTTTTTTTTTGCTGCAATGTTAGTCATAACAAGGACACCTCGTTTGCTGCAGCGCGCGACAGATATTTAATTACAGGCTCCTCATTACCGACAAGTTTCAGTTTCGGTTTGAGAGAGCTCGAAAAACGATAAGCCGCCGGGTGCAACTATCACCACCTAGCGTGCGCAGCTCTCGATCACGTCAGTACACAGAACTGTGACTCACTTCCACACGGTCCGCATCAAGATGTCCTTTCGAATAGGAAACGGGACAGCAGTGTCGCCAAACACAAAACTTTCAACGCGTGCGCCGCGGCCACGGACTCGCGACCAGCCGCCGAGAAGTATAGACTGCTGGAACAAACGCGGTAAAAGAAAAATGGCGGCTATGACGTCATCATAACTTGTTGCAGCGTGGTCACGTGAGGGAAGTAGGGGGGGTCACCAAGGGTCACCTCTGATGGTGTCAGTAGCGCGAGGGAGTCGAGCGCTCACGCAAACTTCAAAATTAATTTAAAATACCTTCCAAGCTATAGTCGCTGTTGATATTTTGCAGATGATATACACTTGTTCACGGGAATCGAACCCGCAGGCTGTCTCGGCCGCGAAATTTTGTGTCAGTACCCCTTTAAGTTCTTGTTCATGTGCGTTCGTGAAGTTTACTTCAGGCTAAATTCGCACTTCAAATTCTGTATTCGTCGGTCTTCAAGAATAAACTCGAATGTTTCGTGCAGATAGCCCGCCTTGCAGATTCCAGCTAGTCTCTTCAGCTCCCGAGATACACCACACTCGCAGATTATTGTAGGAGTTGTAGCTCTCACTCGATAACACCCCTTTCATTTTCGTTCCTCTTTGTTCCTCGTCGTCAGAGTTGTGAACTACGGCTGAACATGTGAGCCCGTGTACCGAAACCGACGTGCATTTATTTCAAAAAATTTCTCAGCGTACGCTAGCACTTCGAGCTGCTATTATCCTTATGTCAGGACAGGCTAAAAAATAGTTCGTGCAAGTTCGAGATGTGTATCAAAAGTATCAATCAGCAAGCGCTCCTGCCGTCATCTTTCAGACATAATGACTTGCTTAACCACTCCGACTCACTTGGTAGTACGTTCTGAAGGTTGACAACGTTCTGCGAGCTGTAGCCTTCTGATGAAAGCAGGGTGGTCTTGGCGTAACCTGTAAATAAAATGAGAAGTAGTATGAAAGCACGAAGTACGCGCTTAATGTGCAGCAGTTATTACGCTGAAAGAGTCAATGTAAGTGTCTTGACGGGGGCTGTAACAAAACACCGCGGTTTTCGCTGAGACGTTTATGCTTGCATGTCCAGATTTTAGTTTACTTTAACCAAACGCAGGGACCCTATGAGGCGTCATTGCGGCGATGGTTAGTTGCGAAGCTATTCACTACATGTACTGCAGTATGATCTACAGATCTGTGGTGATATTCTAGAGACATTACTGAATGTTTCTTCGTGTTGGCTTTGATAGACGAAGAGTACCGCCGCTATCATCTCGCTGGCTCAATATATCAAGACCTGTTATGGTATTGCAGTACTTTTTAATTGCACTGCTAATAAAAGGTGTTTTACTGAACAAAGTTCGAGGGAACGACGCTCCAGGAACGGCGCTGTGCCGCTAACAGTAGGTCGAACCCTGATCGTAACTCGTTACGTTTATGAAGGAATGGGGAACAACGTTCCAACTGTTATAAAGTTCCAAGCCAATGAAGAGACGCATTCACATAGCACGTCAAGTTGGCGCAAAAATGTGCCGCTCATCCATCTCGTGTGTACGCTGCATCTTGGTTTCCTCTTCAAGGCACCCGAGAGGACTGACCTTCAGGCCCAACAGACGTCGGTAGAGAGAGCCAGGGCGACGGCTTCAACTAATGGCGTCCCAGAATGAAGACCTCACCTGGTGTGTAGGGACCTCTAAAGAGGTCCCACTCCTCTATTTTGTTAATAAATGCTTTTCACCACCAACCGCCACTGGGGCGTGGCACGGCGCCGTGACCTACCACTTTCAGGAGGGAATGCTGCACTTGATTGCGTCAGTAACTATATGGACACCCTCGGTGGTTTCTGCTGCTGCCGTCCCGTTCCGTATATGTATATATACATAGTCGGAAGAAGTATTCTCGCTGAACCCGAATAAACATTTGCAAATGAAGATACACACGTTTAACAAACAAAAACCATTGATAACTAATTAGACCACTTTGCGGCCGGTGGACCAGCATATATATATATATATATATATATATATATATATATATATATATATATATATATATATATATATATATATATATATATAAGAAGCACAACTTAGCGGTTGTCTTAGTTTTATTTTACAACGGTTTCGACCGGTGGACCGGTCTTCGTTAGGGCTGATGACAAAAGTTTGTCAAATTTTGTCATCAGCCCTGACATTTCAGTCCACCAGTCTTGGAAAAATAAAAGCTAAGACAACCGCTAAGTGTCTTGTGGACCGGTCTTCGTCGGGAGGGCTGATGAAAAAATTTTGTCAAATTTTGTCGTCAGCCCTGACAGTTCCGGTCCACCGGTCGAAACCGTTGGAAAATAAAACTAAGACAACCGCTAAGTTGTGTCTCTTCTCTTACCAAGTACGTTTGGCCCATTGAAAAAGCTTCTCCAGTATATATATATATATATATATATATATATATATATATATATATATATATATATATATATATACATAAAAGTAGTATAGATGAAATATTTTTCGCAGTGCGCGACCGGGCTGTTCGACGCTGCGGACCTTCGCTCCGACACGCAGCATACGTCTTTAAGCGTACTATCGGCGAGCTATTCATTGCTCCATTTACGCCTGGCGGTACGCAGATATCGGAGGTGCTTGAGCATGTTCACTATCCCCCCGTGATATGGCACAAACGGCGCACTTTATATGAAGCTTGATAGCTCGTTGCCCCGCTCATGTTTCGCTGGAGTTTGGATGTGCGCGCGCCTTCCACCTGTACTTTGACCTACAGGGCGTGGTCGCCCGTGCTCGCGCGCTCATCTTGTGAGGGGCTTATCGTCTGTTGGCCACCAACATCCAGATACAACTCTGGCTGTGTTCAAACAAGGAACATTACTAAGTGGCGAATATGTATCCTCAACATCATCTTCCACCCATACTGCAATATTGAATCACTACTCATTAAACGCCTATGTATTCTTTTATTCGATGCGGCTTCCTATGCAACAAATTTAATTATATCGGGGCACGGAAGGAAATTTCTATTGAACAGCTGAAGCGCTGTATTGTGACTGCGCATATAAATACCGACATGGAAAGCGCCACAGGTGTTGCACTTGTAATAATAGGCGGGCACTAAAGTTACAAAGAGGGTTCAACTTAAACTGAGGACGACGCAGCGAGCGATGGAAAGGAAAATGATAGGTGTAACCTTAAGAGACAGGAAGAGAGCAGAGTGGGTCAGGGAACAAACGGGGGTTAAGGATATCATAGTTGAAATCAAGAAGAAGGAAATGGATATGGGCCGGACACGTAGCACGTCGGCAGGATAACCGCTGGTCATTAAGGGTAACTAACTGGATTCCAAGAGATGGCAAACGCGTGAGGGGGGAGACAGAAAATTAGGTGGGTAGATGAGATTAAGAAGTTTCCAGGGATAACGTGGCAGCAGAAAGCACAGGACCGGGTTGATTGGCGAAACATGGGAGAGGCCTATGGCCCTGCAGTGGGCGTAGACAGGCTGATGATGACTAAAGTTGCTGTGAGACATGTCTGAAATATGTGTCTGCTCTCTGAAGCATTCCTCTAGCAGCGCGACTTTAAGTTCTATATATATATATATATATATATATATATATATATATATATATATATATATATATATATATATATATATATATATATATATATATATATATATATATATATTGTAGTGGTGAAGGAGCAACGTATTCGCCCAGTGGGACGCTCGCTTGGTGCGAAGCGCGAGCGCAGATCGCGAGCTGTGGGTGCCCAGCCTGACTGACTGACTGTCGCTTTGCCGGCTCTCTGCCTGCTGCCCAACGTCACCGAATAAACCCCCCTTACAAAGTGGTGGAGGTGCTGGGTACTTAAATCTGGAACTTCGAAGCCGGAAGCTGCCCACCACCCCGACAATGCCTGATCCAACCACCGAGCAAGGCACCGCCCAACCAAGCACGGTCGTCCAATCTCCACTGGTCATCGTGCCTACCACCCTGCGTCAACGCGATCCGCCTTTCTTCAGCGGCACCGAGGACCAAGATGTGGAAGATTGGCTGCAGCTGTTTGAGAAGGTGAGCGCCGCCAACAAGTGGGACGACCCCTCGAAATTGGAGTACGTCCCATTTTATCTCAAAGACGTCGCGAGCCTGTGGTTTCACAACCACAACTCCGAGTTCTCCACGTGGGCCGCTTTTAAGACCATCTTCGCAGCAGTGTTTGGGCGCCCGGCAGTCACCGAATAAACCCCCCTTACAATATATATATATATATATATATATATATATATAAATATGAAGAAAATAATTGTAAACTTAAGGGCTCGTTTGTTTTGTTAAACACAGTATTAATGAGAACTAACAGACAAAGATGCCAAGGAAAGTATAGGGGAAGCTATTAGAAGTAATTGTAATGTAAATCTGAAGAAAGGAAAGTGGACGAAAAGATTTGGCATCTTTGTCTGTTAGTTCTCATTAATACTATATATATATATATATATATATATATATATATATATATATATATATATATATATATATATATATATATATATATATATATATATATATATATACAGACCCTACGGCTGACGATGACGATGTTAAATTTGTAGAATAAACCTAGTTCAACGGGAGCTTGAAATTGCTCCCTCTGTTTTACCTCAGCATTATCCGAGACTTGGTATATCAAATGTAACGTTAATGTAGCGACGCCAATGTTCTGAGTGTAACGGGAACGCGTTTCTAATTTGGGAAGGAACGAGGAACGAGCTTTCGTTCCTGTGTTATAGGAACCTGTACAACACTGTAAAAAGGTCGCCGCTTCCACTCCGGCAGGTGGCCGGATTTTGATGGGGGGCAAAATGCTGGAACGCTCGCGCGCCCATGATTGTGTACACGTTGAATAAGTGCGTGCGGTATAAATTAGCACTTGAACATACGCAAAGACATTCCATATGAACCACTGTTCTGCTTCTGAAGGTTCAAAGACCACTCACACATGGTACTTTTGCAATTGCCTAACACGACTGAATAGCGAAAGCCATCTTCTCTTTTTAACACGAAAGTGTTTTATGCCGGCGTCCACCGCGGCTCCAGTGACGTATTTTCGTCACGGATATGACGTTGTAAAATATAAACAGATTGCAAAGAAAAAACTGCAAGAAAAATTTACGTCGCCGGGCGTCAAACCAATGACCTCCGCTGCGGGCGGCGCGAAACCACTAGGCCACAGGAGCGTATTTACCTCAGCTTGTTAACGGCCAGCTACTTATATACACCATATACCGTTGGCGGTCCTCACAGCTCGTCGACTTCAGCGTGTTTTCGTCATCACTAGCGAGGTGGCGCGAAGTTGGCGCGGAGGGCGCGCTCTAAAGGTCGTCGCCCCTCTCGCTGCGATGCGCGCGCGCCTCCACTGGGCGTGGTCGCTGGCGCGCGCGCGCTTATCTCGTGATTGGGACATTGGGGCGCTTTGTACGTCTTGTGCTTCCACCGCAAGTTTTCTTTGAAGTTACAGTGGATAAAGAGTGCACGAAGGTCACTTCGCTCGCCGCAGCGGCCGCGTTTACGAAAGGAGCGCGCTGGTCACACACGAAGCAACAAATTGTCACGGTTGTTCGCGCTCGTCCTGTGTATACTAGTGCTTTCGTTTCGTGCGTCTTTCTTTATGTTTCAGCAGCGTGGTTTGGGTGTCGAGCTGTGACAGTTGTGAGTCCGCGCTCGTCCTGCATATGCTCATTCCTTGCGTCCTTTCTGCATGAGGTGCGCGCAGCAAGTTTCGAGCTGCTTGCCGTTCTTCGCGCGACATTACAATTGGTTGCTGTAGCATTCATTCCTTCGCCCTTGTGGCGAAACGGTGCACAATAAACGCTCAACTACCTCTGTGAAGACACATTTCACTTTCGTGTTATACCGATTCCTTTGACAGAGGCATCAGTCATATTTTTTTTGCTGTTTTTTTAGCAGCAAAGCTGTTTAAACCGACCGTAAAAAGCTGACCCTCCCACTATCATCATGATAAACGGGTATGTGCCATAAAATTTGGGCAAATCCCGCTACTCACCGCTATGGCATGGCCAGTAATAACCCTAATGGGTGAGAGAAGGAGTAGAGAGAGAGATAGAAAGAAAGAAAGAAACAAGCAGATAGACGGAAAGAAAGATATAAAGAAATAGAAAGAAAAAAATTCTTCACGAGGCGGAATTCGAACGCACGTACCCTCGATCCGAAGGCGAGCGTCCTAACCACTCGGCTATTTTTTTATTTTCTGATCGCCGTATTCAATAGAATGCCCAGAAGTGCTTATACGCTTATTGTCGCTATCTAACTGCAACAGTTTAACTCTGTGTGATACTGCCGGCTGTTCAGGCACGCCAGCAGAGCGTATCACAGCCTTTTATAGTACAGTCTAGCAAGGGGGTAGGAAAGAGAAGTGAGCATGAGGAGGAGAGATGCGATGGTGAGGAGGAGGGAAAATAGGAGGGGGAGAGAGCGAAGCGTAGCACAGAAAGAATGAGAAAAATCCTAAAAGAAGAAACTGACACCGAGAGAACATCAACGGAAGAGAGGGAAAGAATTAGAGAGAGGAAAAAAATTCACAGGGTCCCTTGTGGGTACTCCTAAGAAGACTCGAAGGCCTGTGTATTTGTTGATCTTGCACTACTTTTTTGAAAGCAATAAACTGACACTGAAAGCCACCTCTTTTTGTTTTCAGTCAATGTATTGATCCTGACCAGCAACCTCCCGGAAACTTTGTGCACCTAGCGTGGTTTCGCAATGCCTCCAGGATCCGAGGCACCTCACCGGGTTTTGCATTGCCTCCGCGATCGGCCCAAGCGGCGACGGGCTGTGCCTTGTGCCAAGCATTGGGCAGGCATTGATTTTTTTTTTCAGTGAACTGTTTTCATTTCGACGTAGGATGACATGCTGCGCGAGTTGGCACAGGTTCATCGTGGCGAACAGCGTGTCCCCTTCTCGTCTTATACGAGAGAAAAAACGGCGCGAAATTCTGACAGGAAACACAAGATGAAGAAGGCACGACAACAGCGCTGACTTACAACAGTATGAACCAACTCGCCGAAGCCTCAACCCTCGCAACCCTTCTCGTCTTTGTCCGTGTTAGTCGAGCTGTTAGCCACAATGATTCATTTCGAGCTATTTTGAGGAAGTTAATGTTTTTTAAGCTTGTCGATTTTCGGTAGCAGAGCAACCAAAGCAAAACTTGAAAGGTATTTTCTTCTTTGTCAATGTCATCAAAACTGTCTTCGTAAAGTTAGTGTTGTTACATATCATGAATCACCCCAAGCGCGGATTTTAGAAAAAACTTCATTCGGTGGTAGTACACCATCTCTTGCACTTAAGCCTTTGGCGTCCTCAGCATACAATGGCAGCTTTACTATACGTTTCAGTGACACTGACAACGTCGTTTTAACATAGGTATACAAGTTAAGGTGATGCAATGTGAAGAATCTATAGAAAGATGAAGGGGAGGAGGAGGAATATACTTTAGTGTCTCTTAGTTCTCATTAATACTGTGTTTAACAAAGCAAACGAGCCCTCTTAAGCTCACACTTCTTTCCTTCTTTTATTGAGAACCAGCAATTTCAGTGGCGCTGCCTAGGCCTCCCACGTCGGGAAGTAGAGGTCTTGCCTCTTCGCCGAGAACAGGCCCTTTTTCTGTAATCTTTTCTTTACATTACACATTGTTAATTGTATTGCAATGCACCGCGGCGAGGCGCCAGTTTCGTTTGATTCTTAGCATACAGTTTTATGACGCCATAACTAATAAAGATTTTGGTAAATATGATCCGATTAGAAAAATTGCAAATCAACTATGTGATTCTCCCGGGCACATACCTGCTCGTTAAAG
>JALIZH010010810.1:0-35049 GCA_030522465.1 Rhipicephalus appendiculatus | reverse complement strand
CTACGACTATTTAGTATGCGGCCTCTTTAGCATATAATATTTTTTTTTCTTTTTTATCAAAATCTATCCACCAGCTATGGCACTTCAGCTTTTCATGATTTACCTGATATTTTTAAATGCGAAGCACTTCTCAGCGAACTTTGGCGTATCTATCTATCTATCTATCTATCTATCTATCTATCTATCTATCTATCTATCTATCTATCTATCTATCTATCTATCTATCTATCTATCTATCTATCTATCTATCTATCTATCTATCTATCTATCTATCTATTCACCTACGACTTTATTCTCTCTCCAGACCGTATCGTTAATGGGATTTTTACCAAAATTCCTGTGGCATAACATGATTGTATGACGAACATGAATCACTGGTCACGTGAAAATTGAGACTAACTTGTCATGAATAGTATGGGTTACGCGTCACGGCCGTGGTGTTCCTGTGGCCGTTTCCTTAATTTGGTATGTTCAGAAATTGGTACGATGAGACATTTCTGTATGGCCAACAGAAATGGCAGGTGGTAATATGACAATCATGACGTCATGTGCAAAATGACTTGCATGCCAGGATCAAGGCACGCTCGTTGCCGTTTCGCTAGCTTGATATACACCAAATGTGCTATTCCGAGACGTGACTGAATGACGGACATAAGTGGCAGGTGGTAATATGGAAATCATGATATGTCATGTGCAAAATGACTTGCATGATAGGCTCATGGCACACTCGCGAACGTTTCGGTAGCGTGATATACAACAAGTTCGGTATTGCATGACGTGACTGTATGACAAACATAAATGACAAGTGGTAATGTAAAAAAATCATGACATGTCGTGCACAGCATGACTTGCATGCCACGCTCGTGGTGCGCTAGCGTCCTGTTCGCTAGCTTGATATACACCAAAATGGGTATTGCGTGACGGGACTGTATGACGAACAAAATGACAGGTCCTAACATGTAAATCATGACACGCATGCTATGTACAGCATGATTTGCTGCTTGCTGGCTGCTTCGCATTACATCGATTCCCACAATGCATGTGATCTGCCGGTTGTGTTTTTTTTTTTGTTTCTACGAGATATTCTCATTTTAGTTCTTCATCACGACAGTTCTACCTCTTTCTGGACTTTAGGATATTGAATCGCTAGTATCCGTACGGCTGTGCTGACTTTCCCAGCGGCGGCACTTTACAATCAAAGTGCATGTTAACCTCCTATTTGCTGATAGGACCTTGTATAATACACACGTCTCATACGAAAAAATTATGAATTACGCTTCCGAGATGTTCGTTTGTTAAATGTATATTTGTGAATGTGTATGAATGTATTGTTGATACATCGATGTGCATTCAGATCGCCGTAATGTGAGCAATGCTTTGCACTGGCACCGCGCATAAAAAGCAGGAATAACTACAGAAATGCTTCTGTGAACGCATCGCACTTCACACGAGTTAATCTCGTTGGTGTCAGTGACCACCATTGTGCAAATACTTACCCAGGGGTGACACTTAAGGTGCTTCCTCATGTGTGAAAGCATTGTCACACATGAAAAATCTGAAACATATGAAACATCACCCATGAAAGCATCGATTTTCAATTTCTCTTTCTTTTAATGTATTTCTCTCTCTCTCTGTAGTCATTCTCTTACCTTCTAATTTCTTTGTTTCCTCCCATTCATTCTATCCATTTCTCTGTTTCCCTTTCTTTCTACTAGTCTCTCTTTTCTGTCTGTGCTCATTCTCCCATCCGTTGTCGAAATCACGTTGGGTGAATCGGCGCACATATCCTGGGAGCAAAACAGCCTTGAAAAAAATAGGACGAAAGTCAAGCAGATACCGAAGAAACTGCATACCAGTTCATGAAGATGATATGTTTTCTACTCCGCATGATAAACTCTACCTGCTTCACTAAACTATACTTGGATATGCTTTCTCTCCTTTTTTTCTAAGTTTTTTGTTGATGTTGCTTTTTTCGTTTTTTCTCTCTTTGTGTTTCCCTCTTTTTCTTTATTTTTTCATTCTTTGTTCCATTTATTCCCTGTAATTTTATTTACCTTTTTATCTGCGTCTTTGTTTCTGTAGTCCTCTCTGCGTGTAGTCGGTTTCTCGCTTTATATCATTTTATATGCTTTTTCATTTGTTATTTCTTTCCCTCCCCTCTCTGTAGTCCTTCTCTCACCTTCTATAATTATCTGAGTTTCTGTTTTGCTTTCAAACTCTTTATGTTTCTATTTTTTTTGTTGTCTTTTTTTTCTCTTTCTTCCGTCTTTCTCTCTCTTTTTCTAGATATATATATATATATATATATATATATATATATATATATATATATATATATATATATATATATATATATATATATATATATATATATATATATATATGTATATATATAGCAATGGGTTATAGCACAACGGAAGCGTTGTCAACAAGGATATAAATATTTATTTAGTTCCCAACAGTTTCGGGAGGGGACCTCCCTTCGTCAGGGGGTTGAGTTGAAGAACATATAAGGTAAGGTAAGGTAAGAGGAAAAAACAGCGCAAAATTCTGACTGGACAGTCAGAAAGGACAGTCAGAATTTTGCGCTGTTTTTTCCTCTTATATGTGTGCAGATTCTTTGTTTAATGCAAGAGGGATAATTTTTTACTTTCATATGGGCATGCTGCACCGCAGCAAAACGTGGACACATTCCACAGCTGAAAGAGGTATGCGAGTTGGCGTTCACATTAATTTCACACTCAGTATTACGGCCCTGCATCGGGGAAAGCACCGCTTGCTCATTTTTTCTTTATGATCAATATTTATCACTACAGCTGCCTGTTTTTTTCGTTAGATTTCTGATCGAATGATCAGAAAGAATAAAAGATAATTAACGCAAAGAATACACACTGCACGCCGTTGCACATCCCCTCCCGGTATTGTACCGAAGAAAAGCAACAGATAAAATGTACGTGGTTTATGTACGCCCATTTCGCCATTACCCACCGATTTTAAGGAATATAGGAAAAATTTAACAAAAAATAATGAAGTGATGTCTTTGTAAAGCAGTAAGAAAGACAAAAGATAGCTTCGGTCGCAGTTTTGATATTGGGAAATGCTCAAGAATGAAATACAGTCGTTCGAGAGGGATATGTTTAGGACGCAAATTTTTTTTAAAAAACTGATTGATATGGCTCACCTCGACAACTCAATTGGTACAGTTTTTTTCTCCTGGCTTTGCCCCACTCGAAGCATTTCATTGTGAGGGTGGTTGCTCGAAAAAAATTCCCGAAGAGTTTACACGTTTATTTATACTATTAGAGCTCTTCTTAGATCATAACTGTCTCACATGCAATTCTGCGAAAGCGGGATTATGAAAATTTACGCCATCAGCGGCTGCGCGGTATCGCATACAGTACTCTTGTGTCGACTATCTTCTCAAGAGAGGTAAGTAGAGAACATAGGCCCAGCATGTTTCGCCTCATCAGCTCGTTCGTTAGCTAGTAGAAACGGCAACGCGCCACTGTCTATTTGTGCGCAGAAGATTGGTAAAGCAGAAAGTCATTATAACTGCAGACATATTCTACTGACACTTTAGTAAAAATAAGATTAACACAGAACAATGGTCTAAAGAAATGCAGGATCATTGCACGATTCAAATGATTTACATCATGGTAATACAAAAGCACTATATACAACCCAACGCGTGAAAATAATGCCTCACTGTAAAAAAAATGTTTGGTATTGGGAATAGAAATTTTCCAGTGACATATTTATTAATACTGATGTTAGCAATACTGTGGGATATGTATAGAGCTTTTAGGAGTACCGCTGTGATATGTGTGTGCAGTGTTCAAGGCAGCTTCTAAAGTCGAAATGGTTTGCGCGTTACAGAAAGGCTTATCAGCACAACGGCTGCCACTCTGAGAAAAATAAATGTTAGTGACTCGCCACGCCCAAAAACACAAAACCAGAGAAAGCCTTACACTACAGCTAATGGTTGCGAGCGCAGAAGAGTAATAACTCCTTTCCGTGGCTTATATTGTTTCCGAAACAGTGTTTTCGAGGTTATGTGCTTTCTAAGTGCACGACAATGCCGTGAGAAGGAGCAGTCATGTTTGTTTTTCATTTGGGAAATTGATGTTGCACACGCGGTATGGTGCTGCAAACTGCCCATAGTGTAGACAATTTTTATTTCATCATCCGATCCTTCAAACCATGGTGGCCCCTATCGGATGCTCCTGAGGGCGCACGTCCGCTTGACCACTGAAAGACGTTCACTAAACCCGACATAAACGTTTCAAGACGACGTCATCATCTCACAGCACGAGAGTCCAGCCGGCTTCCGTGTACACTTACCCTCAAACGGCCGACAATCGAAACAGGGGCAGCTTTGTGTTGGACATCGCCCATTTCTGTCCTCGTTCCTTCACTGCACACCTATAATGCAGCTGGAGCAAGTGCTTCGCAGACGCCCCCCTCTTCCGGCGCTTATCTTCGCGCTAAGAGGCCGACAGCAGCTTCCAGCATGGCAGAGGAGAGCGTGGGTATCGTGATGCGAAGACTCTGGGCGGAGGTTTTCCGCACCAACAAAGCTCTTGCAGTTGTGCGCTGTGTTGACAAAAGAGACCCTACTGCTTTCGTTTAACCCAGAGAAATGGATGCAACTGTAATCGTTAGTGCGTCTTTTAGCGGATATACCTTTTTCAAAGCTGGCTTCTTTATAGAACTATCGCGGTAGTGGTAGTTAACCAGTGTAATTCTGTTAATCATGAGGCTGCTAAAAATTAGATAACAGGCAGCCTTTTCGCCAACATAGCCCTGAGCTGTAGTGCATGTTACTGCAGGCAAGAAGTATTTCTTTTCGAGTAAGTTCTGTTTACATTCTTGGAAGCACGTTTTCGGGTTTGCGATAAGTGAAAGCACCGTAAGATGCAATCAGGAACAACTTCGGGGAACGCTTCACTTACTGATAACAATCTTTGTTTTGTCGGTGATCTTGATGGAGTGCTATAGGACCGGCAATCCTTGAGTTCCTGGCATTCTTTGCACAAAGGGCTCCATCACATAAAGCCCTGCTCCTTCATCGTAAGTGCACTGTAATGATATTGTTAAATAGCCACTTTTCTTCAAAGCACTAGAGCTTATCAAGGCTCTCTTACGTACTATATTCACTTATCTACTATAGTCACTAACAATTACTGCGGTTTGCTATGGGCAGCTTGTGTTGGTTGTTACAGTTCTATAAGTTCCTTGGTCAAATTATTTTTCTTCATAGCGTACTACCACTACAACGTTGCACACAGATCACAAACGGGGGCTGCAAGTGCAAGCCATGCTGAGAATAACCGTAGAGAATTGTCACAGACGGCGTATAAAGAGGAGTAAAAGCAAATATAGTGCAGTAAACACGTGTTCGCTGGTTGTGCCATTAAATCAGCAACCACCTTGTTCTTTCCTGTGAATATTCTATCTTGTTTTTTTTTTGTGCTGTCAGTAGTAAACACTACAGGAAATGTGAAGGCGGGCTCGTTCATTCAGCGACAGACATGGCCTGCGTGACTCATATATAGAAGAACTGATACGCAATGAAGTGACACGATTTTTTATACCTATCAAAACAAACACGAGTATTACTTTAACTGATATGATCGACGTTAAAACCATGAAAACTGCTATAAACACCTTCACTATGCTTGTCGGGTCGGACTGTCTTCATTTGTGCCGCTCTAATTTGAGCCATCGTCGTAGTGCTGCACTTTATGTGTTCGACAGGTTAAATCTACATACCAACTTATCTTGCGCCGTGCACTTTTTCCGTGCTCGGGAAAACTTCAAAACATGGGCATCTCTGTTGGAAGTAAACAGTGTTTATTCACGAGAGTTTGTATTTTTTGCCATAATTTCAGCCTTGTAATTTCATGTCAGGACCACAATTCCAATGAAAGGTATACCAGAAGAGCAACGCAGGTCTAAACAACTTTTTGCCTCCACCATTAAGTGGCAGACGCATTTATTCCCTCGAACCAAAATGAAACAGCCCAAAATATTTTCATGTTCTTAGCATTGCACATAACAAAGCGTCATGCTCGAAATAAGATGCATATAGTATACATCAGAAGAGAGTGTGCCTGCTTCAGTAAGAGCTGCAAGTTGCATCATGAAACGGTCCACGAGGGATTGTAAGTATGACACCGACTCTTTATTGCTCGGTGTTCTTCTTTTAATTCTCTGCTGTTGCTTCCCGACCAGACGGGCTCTCGTCAAAACATCATCTTCATGAAACGATCCTAGGTAAAATGCTATCGGTGTTACATCCCTCCGGAAGTGTTAATGCAGGAGTCCATTGCTGTAACGGCTAGATCCATTGCTCATTGCCCTTTTCTTTGTGATTACGTTTTGAATCGAAAGTACAAAACAGGGTATCCACCGGCAAAAAAAAGTGCACCAGTTCTCATGTCGCAAGTGAGACAGAAAAAACATCATGATGGCATTCTAAGAGATGTTCTTAAAACACTTATCCTGCCACCACAATAGCACACATGCATTTGAGGCTCAGCATTTCATATTTTTTTTGAGTATTCCTTCTTGATCCGAAGCATCTGCCTCGCGGATGAGTTCTTTATCAGGTGGTCGATTGCGTGGCATCTCGTCGTGCGAAATACACCGCACAAGTTCTTTCTTGCGTTCCACCTCAGTCCTCTACCGTGGCCGCCTAGTCCCGCGAAAGGAATAGAAAGGGGTTTTGAGCACATCTCCAGTTCCGGCTTGATGCCCACTTTCTCGTCTTGTTCTTCTATTTCTTTCTGACGACATGCAAACGCTTGGTGCCGGAGTGGCAAAGACTCAGCGAGTACGTAGAAGTGGCTTTCAGTCGCGGCAGCATCGTAAAACTGGATCCCAGCTCTCCATCACCGAGATGCGAAGGACTCGCTCTTTTCGTGTGTAAGATTCCTTTTCTTTGGGACAGTCCTTGCATTGGGAAGCAGTCACTAAAGCCCGCTCGAATCCACGAATGCCGTGAAGTATGTCCTAGCAGTCCTGCTGGAGAATGTGACGCTTCTGCAAGATAGGCTTTCTTTGTACAGACGGCAGTGACGCCCTTTCGACAGTCGCGTTTGAAGGTAGAAGTCAGGAAGTCTCTATGCAAAGGAGATATATGACGAAAATTGCGTTTCTCGAACGTGCTGGCTGTCGCGATTGCACTGTTTGGCCTTGCGACTTTCATGAGGTCACTCTGACAAACAACGAATGGCTATAATATTATTTGGTATACACTGACGAGCTAGTTTATGATCGACAACGTTGATGAAGCAGCGTATTTAACAAACAAACATTAAGGAAAACATGACCGATGAGAACATTAGAGGCTCAGCACATATGCATGCCCTAATCTGCATGCACTATCAACACGTCTGCTCCAAGACTTCCCGCTTCGCCAAAACAGTAGCATTAGATTTAGAGATGCATAATAATAAACAACTAAAAAAGCGAGAGACAAAAGAGAACTACAGAGGACAAGCGCATCCATACATCCATAAACACTAGCACATACATGCATTCATAGCAACTGGCCCAGCTTACCACTCTTTCGAGATTTAGAGAATCTCGAAGGATTGAGGGCCCAGTCCATTCCTTCGTAAATTTCCTTGCGTATTGCTCAATACTGAGTTTCTTCTAATGCTCGTTTCTTCGTAGCTATTTTTGTTGCCGGATTCAGTATATTCTGGCCCGATGTTCCGTTCGTATGCTACTCATCGCTGATAGCTCTGTGGGTGCTCTATTCCAATTTTTGTATAATTTTCAGCTTTTTTTTCATCCTCTTATTTTGTTACCTGCCACCCCACCTCCTTCCTTTTGTCGACCATGCGTTTCTATATATGCTGTGTGCAGCGCAACGAAACACAGACAAAGGATGGACGCATAAATGAAATAGAATGGTGCAGTCTTCCCTTTGTCGTCGTCAAAGAGAAACGACATACATTGCCTGCAATTGTTTTCCTTTTGTATTCGTTTTTAGATGCGAAGCAGCTTAAGGCCGAGTTCAGTCCGGTGGTGGTGGTGGTGGGGTGCGTCCTGACCACCCTGACTGCGCATGCGCAAACCCTTTAAAAATACAAAAAAACCTCCTCTCTCTCCTCTAGGCATCCCTGCCCGCGGCGACCACACCCCTGCTGCGCATGCGCGTCCCCCTGCCCCTCTCTCTCCAACGTCCCCCCTTCTCACCTCTAGGTATCCCTCCAGCGGCGTCTACGCCCCCCATTGCGCATGCGCGTCCCCTCCCCTCTCTCCTCCCACGCTCCCCTCCTCCACTCTCGCCTCGCAACGCCGACGCAGGCAGCGTCTGCTAGCGAGTTTCTTGATTTGAAAAAACGGACTGCTCGCGCGGCACAACCGTTCACTGGCCACCCCGTATATATAGGCACTGGATCTTGACCTGCAAGGTAGTGCCGATGGGACATTTCTCCTGTGCGTCTTTGAACAACAAATATTCGCAGCGTGCGCGTTAACTAAAAAGCGGACTGCGGGTCTCTGTGTCCAATCGGAGTCTTCTATCTCTCATTGCCCATTAGCAACGATTGGCATGTTCCAGTAGGAAACACCGATCCATCACTGCGTGCTTTGCGCTTCCCCCGGTTTCTCTCCTGCGGAACGCCGCGATGAGCGCCAGCGTCAACGCCGCTGCCAGTGAAAGCGTTAGCGCACGCTGCTTCGCATCTAAACATGGTTACCTTTAGCGGGAGATTTTTTTTTATGGTGCGCATGCTTATTAATGGCGCTTGTATTTTACATGTCGACGACAGCGACGATGGGGGAATTTCTTTCGCCATTTTCGCAGCCTGCAGCCTTACCCCCGAAGGCCACCGCGCTCAGTTTCACCGGCGCGGGCTCGGTGACCTCCTTCCATTAAGGCCCGCGAAGGTGTGTCGGCGCGACGAAGGCGAAAGCACGGGAGAGAGAGAACGTGGTCGACGTCCCAAACCCGGCAAGTGATTAGGCATTGCTTTCTCATTAGTCGTACGGCAGTCGTTAAACTAGAGCGGCATACTTGGGGGCCCTTGAAAAGAAGCGTCGTCGCGTGGGCATCCTTCTACTGTGCGCCATGAGTGTGTTTTTCGGAACTACAGACGTCTGAACATCTCATGCGACAATGCCCAGGGTGCGGCTGCGGACGGCTGGGGTACTGCGGTAGAACGTGTGGCCGCTTCAATGTCTACTGTTGCTGCAGTGACTAAGGGGCTATTGGCGGCTGGCGGTATGGCGGCGGATCGCCATAGCGGGTGGCGGACGTCGAAGTACGGCGGCGTAGCTCATGGGTTGCTGCCGGGCATCAGAATCACATTGCGAGAATGCTTGCCAGATTTCGTCGCGTACGACTTCGGCAACGGACACAATTTCAAGACATCTACCAACTAGCCCAGCATCGCATTCTTACGTGAGTTTTAGATGTGAAGCATCTTATGGCGAAGCTTAATCCGGTGGTGGTGGTGGTGGTGGTGGTGGTGTGCCGCGTGCCCACCCTTACTGCGCATGCGCAAACAGTTAAAGAAAAAATAAAAATAAAAAACCTCCTCTCCCCCTCTCTCTCCTCTAGGCATCCCTCCCCATGGCAACCACACCCTCACTGCGCATGCGCCTCCCTTCCTCTCTCCCCTCTTACACTCCCCCCTCTCTCCATCCCTGCCCGCGGCGTCTAACTCCCCCCTGCGCATGCGCGTCCCCCCTCTATCTCCTCTCCTACGCTCCCTCCTCTCTCCTCTACGCATCCCTGCCAACGGCGTTCACACTCCCCACTGCGCATGCGTGTCACCCCCTCTCTCTCCTCTCCTCCGCTTCCCCCTCTCTCGCCTCGCGACGCCGACGCAGGCAGCGTCTGCTAGCGAGTTTCTTGGTTGAAAAAACCGACTGCTCGCGCTGCACAACCGTTCACTGGCCATCCCGTATATATGGCAATGGATCTTGACCTCCAAGGTGGTGCCGGTGGAAGATTTCTCCTGTGCGTTGTTGAACAATAAAAATTCGCAGCGTGCGCGTTAACTAAAAGCGGAGTGCGGGTCTCTGTGTCCAGTCGGAGTCTTCTGTCTCTCATTGCCCATTAGCAGCGATTGGCATGTTCCAGTAGGAAACACTGCTCCATCACTGCCTGCTTTGCGCCTCCCCAGTTTTCTCTCCTGCGCGACGCTGCGATGAGTGCCAGCGTCAACGCCGCCGCCAGTGTAAGCGTTAGCGCCCGCTGCTTCACATCTACACATGGTTCCCTTTAGCGGGAGATGGTGTAATTTTTAGGCAGCGATTAATTTGCGCACACCAACTGTCCGACTTGTATGTTTTCCTCCCGCTGTGTTGCACATACAAAGTTGGTTCCACATACCGATGTGCATGCAAGACATCTGTGCCAAATTGCAAGTTGCGCTGAGTGTTGCAAAACGTGCGAGACATCAGCATCCAACGCTCGCAAAGTACCGGCCTCGTGTAAGTGACGTATGCTCCCGCTGGGTCCTCTTCACTCTTCCCTCAGAAATCTAGTAACGCGACGAAAGCTGCCAACATTTTGAGTAAGGCATACTGTAGGAAATTAAACTGACGCGAAACTATTCTGAGATTTTTTATGTCAAATTTCACATTATTTAGTAAGATTTTACATTATTAGATCTAAAAACTCACAGTTTCGCTACAAGGCGAAGCAATAAATGCTATAGCAACAAAGTAGAACGTCAAGCGACGAATGGCAAGCAGGTAGAAACGTTCAGCGCGCTGCCCAAGCACACATGACGCACGAAAACAACACGCACAGGACGAGAGCGAACTAACAACGTTCACCGCTCGACAATTAACGTGCTGCTCAAACAAAATGACGCATGAAACGTATTCACAGGTACAGACGAGCGCGAACTAACTAGTGTCACAGTTGTTACTTCGCTACGTTTGAAAAGCATGCTATTTTCGCAAACGGGGGGAACTGCAGCGAGCGAAGTGACCTTCGTGCGCTCCGTAACTACAACGCAATCGTTGCGGCGAAAGCCGTAGACGTACTATTCTCCCGCACCGCGAAATTAGCGCGCGCCTGCACGGGCTTCTACCCCCCCACGGGGCAAAGTACGCGCGGGAGATGAGCGCTTGAGAGAGCGCGTCGCGACGAGTGGGGCGCCGAGCTAAAGCCCCGCGCGGCGCGCCCTTTGTGCTATCTCGCTGGTAATGCTCAAAACACGCTGAAACCACGCTGTATATAAATAGCTCTCCGTTTGAGCATTGAAGGACGTGCGCTTTCGTGGCTCAGCGGTTAGCGTCGCGCGCTGCAGAGCGAGAGGTCCCTGGTTTGATGCCGCGCGTCGAAAACATTTTTCTGAATTATTTTTCTTTGTGGCTTTTATAAATATATAGATACATATACAGATACGGGACATGACGTCGACAGCGACGCCGACGGCGAAAAGCAGCCGAGAGCGTCCACATAATTGCTATCGCAATAAAATATTAAATGCGAAGTATTTCTTTGCGTACAGTAAGCACTTTTCCATTTCTATCTACGTATCTATCTATCTATCTATCTAGCCGCCTACGTCTGGGTGCTCTCGTGATGGCCTCCTTAACTTGGGCTAGACCAAAATTTGTATGGGAGGGTAAGAGGTATTCACAAATATGTCTGGCTGGTCATGACATGAATAATGTGAAAATCCCGTCGCGTACGTCGTCAAACTAATTTCTCCAGACACTTGTGGCTCATACCCGTATACCACGGGCCGCGGAATGCGGGTATGCGCCACTGGACATTGACAATTTATACCTACCCAGAAACGGCGAGAACAGGCATTGGTAATATAAATGCGAGAGCGTTAAGAGAAACTAACATCGTTGGCATTGACACTGGTAATTCAAAGGCAACAGCGTTAAGAAAAACGGACATCGGCGGCATTGGCGCGAGGAATACATAGAATAGAAATCAGAGTCCCAGCAGGGAATCGAACTCAAGCATTCTGCGTGGCAATCAAGCATTCTACCACAGAGCCACGTCAGGTCTTGAAACTGCTTTGGAAGAACACCCTATGCAGGCGTAATATTGTGGTTTCAGTAGTGGCTATCTAATTTTATAAACATTACTTACGTACTCCTATAACGAAGGAGTCGGTCGGGTTGACGTCAGTTGTATACTTAAGCGCCAACCACTGTAGTTGGTTTACGTAGCACTATCCAGTGCTACCATCCTTGCAAGCACAAGCTCTACATATCAGCTTACGGCTTCTGGTGTTGGCAATACCCATGTTTCTGTTGGCATCGTTACACAACTGTAAACAACTGGTTATATGAAACATATGCGACTGTTCAACATGTCTGTGCGTGCAAACATTTTACATATCTTTAGCGCCATTTCATAACGTCTCGCTCAATAAAAAAAATTACAACCCCGCCACCTTACCTCCGGATGCTTCGCATAACATCGATTCCCGTGGTACTTGGGATCTGCCTAATTTTTTTAAGGTATTAAGGATGAGCTCTGTAATGTGAATGCAGTAACTTTATTTGGGTTATCCTGGGTGTGACCAAGCACGCATCGGGCCGCTCCCACGTCGGGACAGATATGCCTAGGATCTCCGCCACGTCGCGGGCCCATTGGATGACCTATATTTGTTCTGCCAAATCCAGACGACGTATTCCATTATCAACCATGGACAATGTAACGCCTTCGTCACCCCGTAACGCTGGACACCATCACACCATGCGTTGTAAGCTGACAAATTCTGAGCAAACAGCCCAATTGTTTGACGGCTTAATTTCTGGGGAGATCTTGTGCAAGAGTGTGGGGCTACGACATTCCTCGAGATGCAAAAATGTGAGTGTCGATGCCTTAGGCCTGGTCGATTTACTCTAGGTTGCTGGATACGTCCTGCTTCACAATTCAATGTTTTTTCTTAGCTCATTCTGCGTTGCCGTGGTATCCTTATTTTCCAGAACCTCAGCGCAGTTGACGCTCAGCAACGCAGTTGACGACTTCTCGCACAGCTCCGTGGGCCGACTAGTTATGCGCAGCTATGTGGACGCCCTCGATATGTCTCATGTGAGTGGGGAACGAGACGATCGTGTGTTATTTCGTTATAGCGTAAGATCTGTAAGGCCGACATCGAGACGACGCCTTTGGCGAAAGCTCGGGCCACCGATGTCGAGTCGCTCTATAATGTCGTTCTCCAGTCGTCCATAAGGGCCAAGGCTATCGTGTCCTGTTCCACAACCTCGAGCACCGTCGTGTGGACCATCAAACAATTTATGATTTTCCCATCTCGATCAAAGCTGACTGCCATGAATGACTTTCCCTTGGGGGTACCCTGCTGCATCGACCATACAGCAATTACGGGCCTGTACGTGGACACCCTCCAGTAGGGCTTTACCCCTATCCCGTCGTCTGCCCTCCTTGTACTTATGGTGGACGTTCCGAGGAAGGTGGCAATGGTAATGCACTCTCTCTGCGCTCGAGGAATGCTGTTGAATCAGGTCGCGATCTCAGTCGGTGAAACTTTAAGACAGCTCAGGATGTTTCTATCGGCACTGGTACTAGGCATTCTGGTATGCTGCGGCCTCTCTTGTGACTCGGCTATCTCTCCCAGCGTGTTGTTCATGCCGAGGTGGAAATATATCGCCGAGCTCGTGTACATGGGAAGCCCGAGGGCTTTCTTGACCACCTTTCTCTACCGCGTGTTCACCTTGTCCCTGTCCGACCTCTGGCAGGTGCGATCTTTTCGAAAAGGCATCTTCAGAAGAGTGACTTGTTGGGCGAGTTGGTTCATTCTTACGGTAGACTTGAGACGCACCCTTCAAGTGGCCGTGACTGCCACCGGTGCGCCTGGTGGGGACGTAGTCTGCATATATCGTGCAGTTAACGCCGTTGGCGTTGGAGAAGTTGCCCGATAGACCGATCATGACAAGGTTTAAGATGGGGTGGGGATATGACTGACGCATGGGGTGTCCCTTTAGAACCGCGCCTAAGTGGGTCTGACGAGACACTTTGAAGATGGCTTCTCTGGCTGCCAGGAAGGGTCTCATGTAGTGGGAGACTTCGAATCGATATTGACACGCTGAATTTTTTTAACGTGGATGCACAATAACTTTTTGCATGTCGCATCCATCTATATGAGGCTGCCGCCTCCGGAACCTGACCTGCGGCTCCATGTGCTTTGCAGAACAACGCCGTAGCCTCTACGCGACCACTACTCGCGCATTAGACGCATAAAGAGAATACTGTCGGAAGTTCTGACAAAGTGTTTGGCCAGGATTCGTGGGGCGAGTAGTATTAAATTCAGTAAAATGCTTTAGCCTCCACTGCTACATTAATTTGATTTTTCGGCTGGTGAAATTGGTCGCATGACTTTTTTCGTTGCTCCGAAAATTCGCAGGACTGCAAGAGATGGGCATCTAGGTATTTTACAATATAAGTGTTTTCTGTAAACCTGTCGGAGGTTTCAATAAATGTGAATTGACCAAATACCAATGAAGAGAAAAAGCCCGTAAATGTTCAGAGCACACAGTCATTTTTTAGTCATGCTTCTTGTTTTTTTAATATTCCATTCAATTAAATTATGAGCTCCTCACCAGCATTGCCTATATTGTAAGTTTGAATAGGCAACCCCAAAATTTACAACAGAACTGTTGGAAGCCATCTAACTGTACTTTTGTATTTAGCATCATATATTTTGTTTCGCGAAAGCTGTGCCAGAGGGACAATTAACCATTCCGCAGCTTGCCGAAGCAGCGAGAACTATACAGCGGTCAAAAAACCAGTGCGCTTGTTGTGTTGGCGGCTTTGTTTACACGCAGGGATCCAGGGTAAACAGGCGCCACGCAAGATGGAAGGTGTGTGTCGCCTGTCACGAATGACATAGATAAGAGGATGAATGAAGTCGGCTGAAGGCAACCCGTTGACAAAATCTCTGCAACCTGTACGTTTCCCTCTGCCCGCTTTGTGTCCCTTGACAAGCTCTGCCCGTCGACAGCGTTATTGGCACGTACTACCGGCTGCCGCAGCCTGCGTATATAAAGCTCGAGTCCTTGTATACCACCGAATTCCTGACAGGCCTGGGGTGATCCCATCTCCGGAAGATATAGGACCGGAGCAACGGCGCTTGTAGTCATCTAGCGAACGACCGCGCGAGGGAGCCTGCTAACAAGGAATAGACCATAAGCTGGGGTGCAAAAAGCTCGAAAATCAGGAAGGCGGTTGAATTAACGGATCCGCTACGCGGCGGAGAAAATGTGCCAGATTGTGCACGATGACTGAGTGCATATTTTCGTAGGTGTAAAAATTCTAAAGAAGTCGAGACGATATGAATCTCGGATATATTATTCTCCGTGTTTACTTTGGAATAATCTGTGAACACAAGCGTGTCGCTCCTGATGTTTGCATAGCATGTCGAAAAGTAATAGGAACTTCAGCATCTGATGAAACGTTAAGTTTAAAGAGTTATTATATAAAAAAATAATAATATGGGTGCTTTGCAACTAGCGGTGCCAAGACTGAAGAAAGTGCGGATCTGAGCGGCCTTCTTTGTTCCTCTTTAATTTTCTCTTTCTTCCTCCCTTTCTATTTCGCTCTTCCCTTTGCTTTTGAGTGAGCACCTCTTAAAGCGTTTCGTTGCGCTGGGTAGTGCAAGCAGAAACCATTACAATTATCATCATCATCATTATTCGGTACCCGCTCTCTTCGTCCTGTTCTTTCTCCCAGTCGTCATCGTCGTCTGCTTCGCTCCCAAACACCTGCGGCAATTTTTCCGGCGTTGCCTGTAATCCAAGGCCAGCAAACTCACTCATCAGTCGATGCACTCAGACTCACTCAGACTCACATCGAGCCATGAGTGTGAGTCTGAGTGAATGCGGGTGAGTAATATTTCGGTGAATTTGAGTCTGAGTTAGTCCGGTTGAGGGAAATCTTGGACAGTCCGAGTCCGAGTGAGCCATGAGCGCCAAATGAATTTCTTGAGTGAGTCTTAGTGAGCTCTACACTTTTTTGCCTATCTATGGTTCTATTTACTAAACTGCAGCATTACTATTAGCCTTACGTAGGCTCAAGTTTACACTCAAGTCGACTCGCACATACTTCAAAGCACCAGCGTTCATACGCCAGCTCAATATTTATTATTGCGATAGCAATTAAATGGACACTCTCGGCTGCTTTTTGCCGTCGCCATCATGCCCCGTATATATATATATATATATATATATATATATATATATATATGCCACGAAGAAAAAAAATCACAGCATATCCCCGAGGTGAATGATGGTGAGGTGGGCGAAGCTTGAGAGGTTATGGTTGATGCCGTTTCGTAATTATCCCGCGGTGCGAGTCGGAGAAGCGGCAGCAAAGCGTGCGCGGCGCCTTGCGGATCCCGAGACGGTGCGCGCAAATGGCGCCGCGAGGCAACGTGCACTCCGAGCAGCGAGAGCAGCGGACCCCGAAAGGCGAGCACGAGCCGCCGCAGCCCTCCGCGCCCGCTGCTTCGCTTCGTCCATGCCCCACCAACGATTCGACACGTACGGCGACGATCCAGGAGGCTGAGAGAGGCACTCGATCGCCGCGCACTCAGGCAAAGCGCGCGCCGCAGCCAATCGGAGAGTAGCGGCAGAGTAACGCCATCTAGGAAATGAGACGAGAAATGGTCATCTCTTATTATGGCCTCCGAGATGGCAGGCGATACTGGGGGTTACGCGTTACGCCTGACAAGGTTAGACTAAGAGGAGCTTCGCCCCTAAAATATTTCAGAAGATTGTTTTGCGACGCGCGGAATCGAACGGGCGACCTCTCGCTCAGCAGCGCGCGGCGCTAACCGCTAGGCCACAGAAGCGCACGCCCTTCAAATTCCAATATGTTGCTATTGCATTTACGCTAGACGACAGAAGTGTGAAATGCCAATTTGTTGCTATCGCATTCATTGCTTCGCCCTTGCGGCGAAAGTGACTTTTTGATCAGACGCGTTAGTTACGGAGGAAGAGTGGTGCCGGGACCTCCCCCCCCCCCTCCCCGCCTCGCCGGAAACTCTTTCACCGAAATTAGAGATAAAAATAGCAAGTGTGAGTCATCTCTTTCAATAAAAATGTCCTTAGTTGATTGCGATCTCTGATATGTTATCATTGAAGGCACGAGATCAAAAGACGCGAAGTAGAGCACCCATTATGTGAGATATTGATGTTAAAGACCATTGACACCATGTTCGAAGAAGCCAATTGTACGCTAACAGACTCATGAGTCGGATCACTGAGACTCGCTCAGATTTAGAGAGAGCCGTGATTCTGAGACTAAGTGAGTCTAAGCGAGTAGCCTAATATTTTGGTGATTGTGAGTCCCAGTGAGTCCGGTTGAAAAAACGTTCAGTGAATCTGAGCCCGTGCGAGTCCCGTTGAGGGAAAACTTTTGAGAATGTGAGTTTGAATGAGTCCTAACGACAAAATATCTTTCTTGAGTGAGTCTGAGTCAGCTCCACATTTTTTTGCTGACCTATGCTTGTTGATGGGTGAAATGACAGAAGGAGTACAGAGCGAATGAAAGAAAGAAAGATAGAAAGAAACGGGGAGACAGAAAGAAAGAAAGAAAGAAAGAAAGAAAGGAAGAAAGAAAGAAAGAAAGAAAGAAAGAAAGAAAGAAAGAAAGAAAGAAAGAAAGAAAGAAAGAAAGAAAGAAAGAAAGGAAGAAAGAAGGAAAGAAAGAAAGAAAGAAGGAAAGATAGAGAAAATCTTCGCAAAAGAAATTCCTCACGAGGCGGTGGCATTCAAACCCGCATCCCCACAATCGCAAAGCGTGCGTCTTAAACCATCTTCAACGAATAAACACAGCGAAAGAATAAGCATGAACAAAATAAATGATAGACAACGTCAGTCGGCGCCGTTGCCTGTCTTTTGTTTTGTTCATCCCCGTTCTTTCATGCTGTTTATTCGTCGAAGATGGAAACGCATCAACTTTCCCAGTTAAACGTTCTCGTACGTCTTAACCACTCGGCTATCCAAGCACGCTTGCCGAAGACAGCATAGCCTTGCATAGTACGATATAGTAGGGGATAGAAAGAGGAAGCGACGGTGAGGAAGAGAGAAAAGAGGAGGAGAGAAAGTAAAGCATGGCATATAAAAAATGAGAAAGAGAGAAATAGAAAGCAACAATTTCAGAAAGAGAATCAAAAGTGGAAAGAGAAAATCAAATCGAGAGCAAGAAACAATAGAGTGAAAGAAATAAATAAAAATCAACAAATAAAAATCACATAATAAACAGAGAGATGAAAAAAAAAAGAAACACTGGAAGAAGCGAACAAAAAATGAAGGGAGACAAAGGACGGCGCTCAGCTTCGTATTTACTTCAGACTTGGCGCACCGAGCGATAACCTGCCTGTTTATTTTTCTCTCTCTTCCTCTAGCTATGTATTTTTTGTCTTTCTATTTCTATCAACCTTGGTCATTCTTCCCGTTGTTTCCTCTCACTCTGTCTCACTAGTACTCACTTTCTGCCTTTCTTTCTCCCTTTTTCCTCCATATTTTTTCTATGCCGCACTTTACTCTTCCTTCCTCCTCTCCCTCCTCCTCAGTCTCTCATCTGTCCTCATCACACTCACTTCTCTTTCCCAGCTCCTCGCTATACTCGGCTGGCGTGCCTGGAGAATCGAGTGGTTAAGACGCTAGCCTTTGGATTGTGGTTATGCAGCCTCGAATCACACTTCGCCAAGAATTCTTTTCGTCGAATTTTTTTCTGTTTCTCTTTCTTTCTGTCTTTCTTTATTTTTCTCTGTCTGTACTCGTTCCCTCGCCCATCAAAGTTACTGCAACTCACGCTGGTCAAATTGGCACACGTGTTCTGGGAGAAAAGCAGACTAGAAAGAACGAGAGGAAGAGAGCGCTTGCCGTTTCAAGATTTCCTAAATACGGTAGGAATTAAATGAACGCAATCTAACGGTGTACGCTTGATCAGTGAAGGTTGCTTTAGATAGTCAAGAATTCATATTATAACAAAGGCTGCCAGCACAAATACAGTAACACGCTAATTGAAACACATACCATTCAGCCGCTGCTTGTTTTGCCTACTTTTCTATTCTTGAGCCCGTTCTTGCGCACCAATTTTATTTACAGGCTCAGCATGCTGCAACTCTCTCCTGTAAGTTCAGCTGCCCGATCTCGCTACGGACAATAAGCAACTTCGGCTAGGCATCGCAGCTCTGGGCGTATATGAATATGAATAAGCAAAATATGGACACGGTAAAGGATAATGCCTGGCGGTTTATAACTAAGGATAGCGCAATATGCTGTTCTGTCAGAATCAGCGCCGGACTTTAGCAGGGCATATTGTTAATAACAGAGTTAGCCATTCTTCCATCAAGGCGACAAGTAAAAACGGCGTTTCCCGCGACACGCTGCTTCGCGCATTTATTTGTGTATTTCTTCTGATTTCTAGACCGCTTGGTGACGTGGTTCATTCCCACTCAAATTTTACCAACCAAAAAATGATATATTTGCATATGAAAACCTCGAACAGGATCACTCAACAATACATTGCATGAAATAGGTAACTGAAAAAGTAAAAAAAAAACTGATTTTTATTTCGACGACGGAAGTTTCTTGAAGTTCTGTGGCAGGTGGGGCTCACTGATGCTAGAGCGACCTTGTCTGCCACGTTTAAAAACTTGGAGGACTCATGAGCTTTGCGATCAAGAGTAGAACGCGACAGCGTAATCAGGCCACGGGCGCATGATCTTCTCAATTGCAAGACTAGCTTCGGTTCTTGGTGCATGCCTCAACCGTGCCATAAGGAAACAAACAACTCTACCTGCAACAAGCGCAAAATGTACGAAGACTAAGAGTGGACAACAGGACGGAGCGCTTACTAGCAACTGAAAAGTTTTATTACGTAAAGAACGTTCTTATACAGGCATCACATGAATACACGTCACCACAAACTACCCTTATTATCACGAATAGTGTAAAACAACGAAAGACCGCTGCGATAACCGATTGCATACATCAGGCAGGCACTTGTTAAAACCCCCAAAATAACAAGAAAAGAAATGCACTGAGTCATGTCACGTCCAAAAAAGCAAATTCGGAATCTGTTAGCAGAACAGACGCCTGGCTGACACACTTTTCACCCCCTTTCTTAATTCGAAAAGCTTCAATTATTTCTCTAGTTGTTCGTTTTTTGTGTTTGTCAATTATTTCTGTGTCACGAAGTTTCGGCTGGCAAGTGCACTCCTTGCAGTGCATAGCCAAGTGCGAGTACGGGGCCCCCTTTAGCGAACTCTCATGTTCGCGAAGGCGCACATTCAGGCATCGACCTGTTTGGCCGATATATTCCTTTACACATGTGAACGGAATTCCAGCGCGATTTTTGCGCTTGTTTCACCAGGAACCTTTACCAACATGCCCAACTGGCAGTCATTCTACCTGCAACATTGGGCGTTTCAAGCTATCCTAGAATGCCTACTGCAACTACAGTTGCTAGCTGCCCACTACTCCATAAATTTTCCTTTTGCGGAACCGCGAAGGGCCCACTACGCGTCCGTAAGGCAACACGCCAACCTACACAGCTGCTCCCTCTGTTGATGTTATTGCAGCTGTTGATGAATAAATATGCCTGAGTGCTATGTAATGCGCGGGCTTTTAAAAGACCCGCTCGCTGCAATTGACATGTTTTGACGCCTAGCGCGATTCAACGCTTATGCCACGCAATCTTACATACGTTAAGGAGACTCCTTCCACTGCATTACGCTTGAAATGGTGTCTCTTTCCAAAGCGATTTCAACAATTATCCTAGCTATATGGTACAACACTTGCTTTCCACGCAAATGGCCTGAGTTCAATCCTCACTCGGACCCAAAAGGTTTTATTACTTTCATTTGCATCTTTTTTGGATTTTATGCTCACGGACAACATAATTTTTCGCTCACAACCAATTACGCCAACCCCGACGCCGGAATTTCCGCGGAACGAGCTCTTTAACGCTGTCGCGTTAAAATTAAGTTTAGCCGTCTAAAGAAAGTGAGCTGCGTTTTAATTTTGCAGCATAATCAGTCAGTGAAATAATACATGAAGTGAATACATTGACACATTTCAACAA
Organism: Rhipicephalus appendiculatus; assembly: GCA_030522465.1. Taxonomy (NCBI): domain Eukaryota; kingdom Metazoa; phylum Arthropoda; class Arachnida; order Ixodida; family Ixodidae; genus Rhipicephalus; species Rhipicephalus appendiculatus. The sequence goes on along the minus strand of JALIZH010010810.1, from coordinate 13,994 downwards.
ATTAATTCTTGTACAAAACTGAAATACTTGATGTACAACAAAGAAGATGCACTTTTGGAGCAAATGCGAAACAACGAAACCAAGTAGATTTTGGAATATTGCTCTGAAATATTCAAATAGCTGCCTATTTATGTATGTCAATTTTAGTATGGAACTGTGTGCCAGCAACGTGAAAGGCACCGCGTGTCGATGCGAATTCGGCGTTGGTCACTGAACAGAATTTTTATACCTTTCTAACGTGTCTTTCCACACAATGCGGTTATATGGCGTTTTTGAAGCCAGAAACTTGAATAACTTGAAATAAATGCGGCTCACTAGTGCTTATATGCGTTGCTGTCGCCGGGAGTCGCCTTTAACCCGATGGGTGCTTGACAATGACCACGAGGACGAAAACATGATTATGTGATTTTATATGGAGTGACTTTAAACGTTTCAGCTGTGTTTCTTTTGCTCATGTTTTTTGTGAGACATTTCATTGTGAAGACATGACGGCGACATGTCCGGAATATTTTGAAGAATGTCCGAGTGTGGGGCGTGTGACAGGCGGAAACGGGGTCGTGGACTCGCTCATGCCGGTTCTTGTTTCAAGCATCTATCTTTGGTCTGTTTTATGCTTTTTTTTTTGCTAAATCTGCTAGTTTGAGAGATCAGATGGTAGAAACTGCCATCACGATCACTGATCGTTTTTACAGCTCCAGGCAAATAACACTGCGCTGGAGTTCTGCATTGATTAAATTTGCGATCGCTGTGCGACTGCACTCTTCCGACTCAGGTTTTACTTTTTTCTACAAGCATGACATATTTTTGCGCTTGAGTCGATCGCCGCAGGCAAGCGCTCTTTCGTTTTGGCTGTCGCGGAAATGAGAACGTGGTTTGGTATTTAACGAAAATGTCCAATCTTTTACGAGGGACTTCTGCAAGACTGAAAATCTTTCACTAGAAAGTGTCGCAAAACTGTAGATCGCTTTAAACTTACACTTTGGTGCTGTGAAATAAAAAAAACATCTACAAAAAAAAACTCGCCCGGCTATCCATCTTATCTATCCAGCTTAGTCGACTCGAAGGCAAAAGCCAGCTTGTTTTTTTTTCTTGTACGTCGATGCCATAAGACTACCGCAACACCCTGCGGAAACTTTCTGCAACTGCAGTGCTTTATTGATACCTCCAGGATCAGAGGCATTGTAAGTTTCTTGCCCCACAGCTTGTTTTAAATGCGAATGCATTTCATAGTCGGGCTATGTCAGGCATCTGGCGTTGGCGTTGTGCGGCGTTGTCCGCGGAGGAGGATAGGTTGAGGAGGTGTGCGCGCCGGCAGGTGTTAGATGTGAAGCATCTTATGGCGAAGCTTAATCTGGTGGTGGTGATGTGCGGCGTGACCACCCTTACTGCGCATGCGCAAACCCTTTCAAAAAATAAAAATAAAAAACCTCCTCTTGCCCTCTCTCTCCTCTAGGCATCCCTCCCCGCGGCAACCACACCCCTCACTGCGCATGCGCCTCCCCTCCTCTTTCCCCTGCTACGCTCCCCCCTCTCTCCTCTAGGCATCCCTGCCCGCGCCGTCCACACTCCCACTGCGCATGCGCGTCCCACCTCTCTTCTCCTCTCCTACGCTCTTCTCTAGGCATCTCTGCCCGCAGCGTCCACACTCCCACTGCGCATGCGCGCCCCCCTCTTTCTCTCTCCTCTCCTACGCTCCCCCCTCTCCCTCTCTCGCCTCGCGACGCCGACACAGGCAGCGTCTGCTAGCGAGTTTCTTGGTTGAAAAAACCGACTGCTCGCGCTGCACAACCGTTCACTGGCCACCCCGTATATATGGCAATGAATCTTGACCTCCAAGGTGGTGCCGGTGGGAGATTTCTCCTGTGCGTTGTTGAACAATAAAAATTCGCAGCGTGCGCGTTAACTAAAAAGCGGACTGCGGCGGAGCTCGGCGGAGCTATATATGAAAAAAAATTTAAAAAATAAATAAATAAATTAAAAAAAACAAGAAAAAGCAAAAAAAAAAGGCGCTGCGCCTTGCTCCCGACCGGGCTGCAGGAATCAGGCGCCTTTTCCTTCTTCGAACCACAACCACCATATATAAATGGAGTGAAGCGCGCGCGAAATGCATTCGCATTTCCTCACGATTCCCTTCCGGGAGGTGGGCGCATTTTTTTCTCTGCTCCTGGGATCGAACCACCTTTGAACAAGCTATAATGTCATGTGATGATGTCATCGTGTGACTTCAAGTTATTTGACCTCACAGTGACGCATTGATGACGTCATGCATTTTGCCTACTTGTGATGCCTTCACTACGTAGTATGGGGACGTCCTTAGGTGCCGATGGTTTTTCGCTTCATTGGTGTTCATGCCACCAACATGGAACGCCGGCAAATTTTCGTTTTTGATGACACATGTAAAGGTTTTGACTGAATAAAAATATGCAAGTGGAAGTGATAGAAGAAGCAGGGAGCCTATTTGTAATTGAAACCTCTGGCTTGCTACCCTACACTAGTTTAATAAAGCGCAACTTTAAACGCACATTCTCCGCTCTTACTTGCGTCTTTGCATTTTTTTTGCATTTTTTCCAAGTGTATCTCGTCAACTACCTGTCAACCAGAAGAACTAGAAGCAAATAGCACAAACTTTGTAAATAACATGGTTTGACAGCTAATGTTAGCTACATCCAGGTTCAAAGAAGCAAAGCAAACAATGTAAAGAACACTAAAAACATAATCAAGCTACCTTTTTTTATTCTTGAGCTTTCTGCAGTTGCGCGCTTTCGCGATTCTTCTTATTACCCACTTACAAATTGGCGTAGTTCTAGGTCACATACAACTATACAAGATTGTCACGCGCTAAAGCCTGGCAAAAATTCCTTCTGACTATTCTAAGGGGGGTGGTGCCAGTCCCTTTCTGGCATTATCACGCCGTTTTGACAATTGTGGGTAGAGTTGTGAACACGGCATGACCTACATTTATTGAGACGAATAGCGGCACTCACTACACTGTTTTATGTTGTAGGGGTTTATTGTTTCGCCGTATTTCTAAATGATTTAATCTTACTGATGTTGAGTTTAGTCCGAAAAAGCACTTATGTGTGACCGGTATTAGCTTACAGTTCGGCCGTAATCACATTGTGTTGGCCAACCTAACTGAACGCAGCTTACAATTTATGAGATTTTTACCCTCTCACCGCTCACTTTTCCACCCCTTCTACCTTACTGTTTCTGCCTTACTTTTGTGTTCCACCCTTTATCCCTCTCTCTAGAATTCCGCTTTCCTTTTCTTTCTCTCACCTTCTTTGTATCTTTATCCATGACCGAATTTCGCCTAATAATAGTTTCTAGCTTTAGAACCACGTTTTCAATTCGTGATTTCACTGGTGCATTCTTCCTCTTGATTTGAAAGGTTTTATGGACTCTGTGATGGACAGATAGCAGTGAATTTGTTACGTTACATCTTTTTTTTGGCAGTGAAAAATAAAATGACATCAAAAAAGTGATGATTGCTGTCTGGACTGAGCATCAAGTGAGAGAAATGACCCAGCGGGGTGCGCAAGGTTCCATTTGTGGGTAAGGACCTCCTACATGCGCATTCTTCAATCAACGAGCAGTCCAAAGCACGCCGGGGGTAAGCGCGAAGATAAAATAAAAGAAGCCATCACCGCGTTGCGCGCAATGATTCCGTGACCTGATAGTTGGAAAATTCTGCGGACTTCATTAGGCACCGGTGAGCGCGTCGAAGGATACGGTCATCGGGGGTCGTTAATCTCTTGCTTCGGGATCGTACCCATGGCTGTAGTCAAACGCCCCATATAACTTTCTTCTATGCAGCTCACAATGTTTTTGCCTGCGCATACTTTATCGTCACAACTCGGGCTTGTTGTCTACCACGAAGTTGACCCCTAATATTCGTCGCAACATACAATTAGGAATCTACGTACTACACATATGCAACATTGTGATCGCCATGAACCTGTTGTGTCAGTCTTCCGTAAGTTAATTTCATGTTTTTTCACAAACTTTGTGACTTGGTTCACATGAATTCAAAAATTGCTTAATCGATATCTGTAGGCTCTATAAAAGAAAGTTTGCTCCATTAATAGTGTAGCTCAAGCCTGCCATTGGTTTTAGGCATTATATGCCTCCTGGTGGATTGAGGACAGGACGGATTGTTTCGGGGCGTAATTTTCCGTGCGCCCTGTGTTTTGATATCAACATTTATGTAGAGTCTTTACGGCAAAGCTCACAACCTATCGTAAATAAGTATGCAGTCGCACCTCTGCAGTATGAAAATATGTTGGGAGTCACGCTGACTTAGGCTTTCTATGCTATGGTTTCCAAGGGTGTATATTTTTGCGAACGTTTTTATGAGCTTCGTCAGTGTAGATATGTATGGAGTCTTGGTATTCTTCAAACAAGAGAAATAAAGCGAGCTGCTTAAGTGCCGGTGACGACAAATCCGTTTTTTTTCTGGACGCCAGGTATTGTAAGGATGATATTTGGTTGAGTGAGGCACCATGGAGGACCTTACGCCGAGGACCGCATGAGCAGCTGATATTAGAGACAGCGGAGCTTATACACCACCGACTGAGAAAGGACATCAAATCACTTTTCAGTGATTACCCAGTCACTGCGGAATCATCGGCAATGAACGGGCCGATCAAGCTGCCCGCGCAGCCCACGGAGAAGACCGTGATGTACTACTACCGCTTTCTAGGAACGACGCTGCACGGAACCTCCGCTTGTTTGCTCGTCTACGTACCACGTCACAGTGGAATGAGCCGCACTTCAAACATGCCCGACTGCACTAATTTGACCCTACGTTATGTCTTCAAGTCCCATCGGGGCTTCGCCGAGTAGACGCGACCCTTCTGTGTAGGCTGTGGTTGGGCGTTGCGTTTACCAACGCGTATGCTCTCCGCATTGAGATGGCCGACACCACAGCCTGTGACTACTGTGGCAATGATGATACAATTGAACATATCTTTTGCGATTGCCTACAGTATAGGGCGCAACGACTATGCCTTTGCAACGCGCTCAACAAGTTAGATGACGGACCTTTGTCGGAAGAAAGGATTTTAAGCCATCGACAGGACGCGACGTCACAGAAGAAGGCCCTGCAAGCGCTACTGCGATTTTTGCGATCGACCGGCCTTTCTGAACGACTTTAGCCAGAACGCCCTTCCTGTGCGCGTCGTTTTTTTATCCTGTGTGTGCGTGCATTTTTTTTCCTGAAATTTTTTTTCTTCTCTCTCTCTCTACACCCTCTTTCTTGCCCCTATTTCCCCTCCCCAGTGCTGGGTAGCAAACAGGATGCTAGTATCTGGTTAACCTCCCGGCCTTCCTCTTCATCTATCTCTTCTTCTTTATGAGCTTGTGGTAGCTAATAGCTTTCGATAACAGTGATGTCTTCTCAGGAGGGCACCGACTATCTTAGAGATGAGCGTGATTCGGATTATGTAGTGAAATAAGCACAACAAGCCGGGGAGGCCCCAGCGGGTGCTCCCCAGCTAGTCTCATAAGACTTTATCACAGTGTTTTTTTTTTATTGCGATAGCAATTATATGGACACTCTCGGCTGGTTTTTGCCGTCGGCGTCGCCACCGTCTTCGTCTGCCGCCGTCATCCCCCGTATATGTATATGTATATATATAACCGGCCCCGCCCGTCCTTCGTGAGCGTGAAAAGACGCGAGGGGGGGGGGGGGGGTCCCTCGAGCGACCTTCGATTTTACGAGTGCGGTCGTCGCGGGCGCGCGCGTTATCTCCTCTTCTCGGCGGCCGACAGCGGGGGGCCGGTGTACCCTTCTACGTGCTGCGCTCTCAACGCGAAGAGAATGTGGTGAGCAGTGTCCCTGGAGCGGCCGTATGCTCTTAAAGCAGCGTTTTCTGGAGTTGCGTGAGATCGGATCCAAAAGAGTTAGCTCCCAGCCTCACTTCGTATAACATTACAATTTGTTGCTATCGCATTCATTGCTTCACCCTTGCGGTGAAACTGTGACTTTTTCTGTCTGTCTGTTGCCCAACTGTAATGAAACTTCGTGTGTCTGTGAGCGCTAACCCCATGATCCCCTTGTGTTTTTCGGAAAATGAAACAACCTTAGTGAACTGAACCTTGAAGTATCTGTGCATCATTGCATGTTGTACGAATGATGCATGCCGTTAATCATCGCGGTGGCAAGAGCTCACAACAAGCAAACACGGAAAACTGTACACACGCAGACCAACGTACGCTTTATGTAACGGTACATCACAAAACTTTGTTTCTAGGCTGGCGGCTTCGGCCGCCTCCGTTACGGCGACCGCGGAGCACTCGCCGTATCGAGGGGAGGGGGGGAATCCACACGTCTACCATTGGCTGCTTTCATTGTGACGCGCTGTCCACGCTAGCGCCAAGGGCACCTTCAGTTGCCGCTCTTCTGGCTGGACTCCGAAACAGGCAAGATGGTGTCGCTGACGTCATTAGGCGGCCCACAAAAACTCGATTGCGTGTTCCCATCCAAGGAATGTTGGTGAATGCAGCTCCGGAATCATTTTCCAATCTTTTTAGCGGAGAGAAGTATCAGCGGCACTCCCGCTGGACACACACAAATGTCTCCTCGTTAATGACATGGTCGCCAGGGCGAAAATGGGCTGCCAGTGATTAACACGAGGTGCAGCGAAAAAGATTGGTCAGGAAGTCGCATGGGTTGGAAATGTCTATATATATATATATATATATATATATATATATATATATATATATATATATATATATATATATATATATATATATATATATATATATATATATATATATATATATATATATATATATACTAGGAATCGATTTCATCGCTCTATAAGCTAGAGAAGAAGCATTCGTACACTCTAAGGCAAAAGGGTGTTAAAAGGGTGTGTGGTTCGTCCTTTTCGTAACTAATGGGGCTGCCACAACCATTAGTTCCTTTAAGGAATAACGACACCGGGTCTTACAGTTAGTTCCCACAAGGGACTAACATTTAGTCCTCACATTACACCTTACAGGGCAACCGTTAGTCCCCACAGATCACCTCAATGTACTAACATCTACTGCTCACATTTACACCTTACCGGACAAGCGTTAGTCCGCACAGTTGCACCTTGCCGGACGAATGGTCGGTCCACTCAAATACTCCACTCAGATGAACTTTTCATCACCAGTTCAAATGATACTTGGGATGTAAAGACAGCGCAAAATATAGACAAGGACTGAAGAAGAGACGACATGGCACTGACACGGCTTCTTCAGTCCTTGTCTATATTTTGCGCTGTCTTTACTTCCCAAGCATGAACTACCAACTAGCCCAACTTTCGCTTCTAGTTCAAATCATACGTTAATCCCCAGGATGATTTTCGACAGTTACTCTCCGCAAGGCTTAATACTTTTTTCGCGTGTTTTTCTCGGCAGTGAGCATGAAATGGCGCTGAAAAGAACACGCGAAAAAATATTTAGTCATGCGTGTTTCACTGCTGTTGCATTCAATGCAACAACGTAAGACAAAAGTGAGACAATCAAGTGTTTTATTTTTTAATATACATATAAAGTTTCTGCATTCTTTTGGTGAATTCACTGTGAAATGTCAAATACAGGTCCAGCGGTGTTGTCATATCTCGTACAGCCTCTTTGTAAAGCTGCTCCAACGGAGGCGATAGATGACTGGCACTGCATTCGCCAGCGCACACAGCACATTGTGGAAACCAGCAGCACAAAAATATGGCAAATATTTAGTCACACATGAGAGAGAGGACAAAGATGCACGCACATGGCAAATACATACGAGGTGAAAGAAAAACACATGTCTAAAATATGGCATACAAATAATTTCGCCCCGATGGCATACATCATCAAAGACTCATTTCGAGCCACATAGCGCAACAGCCGCAGCCATCACGCCAAGGCGCCGCGAACCGCCTTGCCGCTATGAGTCGGCGAGTTCTCTACGAGCGTCGTCGTATTGCTCGAGCAAGCGAACGCGGGGCCGCCGCCGAGCTAATTCCGAGCGAGCGCCGAGGAAGCCGACAGTAATAGCAGTAATACCGACCAATTTCAACAAAGTTCCTCGAGTGAGCGGCAGATTACAGCGAGCGAACACAGGGCCGCCGCCATGAACGGTGCAAAGCTTCTTCCGAGTGAGCGCCAAGGAAGACGACCATAATGGCGATAAATTTCCATCAAGTTCCTCGAGCGAGTGGCAGAGTACAGCGGGCGAACGCGGGGCCGCCGCCCGGACCGCCACCACAAGGCGCCGAGGCCGAGCCGTTGAGCTGCTTGCGACCCAGTGACGGGGAAGCCAACGGTAATGGCGATTAATTTCCACAGAGTTGCGAAGCACAGCTTAAGTCGGCTAGCTATTGTCCCCGCCAGCTGCCGGTGCACTTCAAGCGCACGACGTACAACCAAGCTCGTTGCCGGCACCCGCAAATGCGTTTTGCACGAGTCGCACCGCGGCGGCGAGGCCGCTGCCCACTATCGCGTGTCCGCAGCTCATCACCGCGGCGAACACTTCATGAGCGAGCGTCCGGGCGGCCAACGGCAATGGCGGCCGATTTCCACACACTAAACAAATTCTGACCCATAAGGGTGCGAAAAAGGGTGTGACACCCTACTGCACACCCTTCGAGCACCCTATTTGGGTCGCAGCACCCTACAAGCGGAACTCAAAGGGTGCATACATCAGAAGGGTGTAAACTAGGGTGCAAAAAGGGTGCTACAACTAATGGGTGCTGAAGAGCACTCATGAGGGTGTACAGTCGCCGACGAAAATTGTGAGTAACGTGGTCAAAGAATATAGCCAACACAGTGGCGTAAATCATGGGGGGGGGTCAGGGGGGTCCTGACCCCTCCTGTGTTCAGGCTGGGGGGGGGACAACCCATGCAAGTGTCCCCCCCTCGAGATTTATCTGCCACATGTCACATTTGAATTTCTTGACAACGCACTCAACGTAAAACCAACTCTGAAATCTGAAGCACCTTCATTGAACAGAAACTAAGTACTTACTTTTAGCCGGTACACACGATGGGGAATACCTTTATACGTTAGCACAAAAAGTGGTACAATGTTTATTGCATAATTTAACCCGAATGATGCAGCTGCAAAAATGCTAGCGCCTGCCTACGAGTTACTGTTAGAAACTTCGCCAAACGATGTCGCTTACTATTGGATAATCAGTGCTATTTTTTCTGACCAGGCGCCGATGCTTGTTTTATAATAAAAATATAATAATATTAATAATAATATTATTATTAATAATAATTATTATTATCATTATTATTATTGTATGTGATTGCAGAATTTAGTTTTATATGATTAAAAATAAAACATATATATAAAAACAAAATGGCCGCCATTGCAAGATGTGTGTCCCCCCTTGTGGTCTTTATGGATTTACGCCACTGAGCCAACATCTTTAATGGTCGCCTGGTTGGCCACCATGGTCACATTAGAAGCCCTACCAAAGCAGTGGTAGGGCTTCTAGTTGGTAGTTGCAGCCGCACACGGCCAAACCGAAGTTCTACATTGGTTCTGGCCTCCGTGGTTCTGGCACTCGTGCGGTCTCGGCCTCTTCGGCTCACGGCCGGCGCTGACCAGGCGTTGCGCTATAAGCTGACTAGCCATTGGCTACAACAGGATTTCGGCTTTCACATATGGAGCTATCGGCCTCGTTTGCGCCTTGTTCTACTCATGCAATCGAGCTGCCGCGATGCCAAGAGCCACTGACATCGCTCACGAAAGAACACCGTCTGGTGCGAGGCCATCTTGTCTTGTTTCTCTCGCACGACCCACGTTGTAACGTACGCATACAAAACTAAGACGGCCGTTAGAGCATCAGAAGCATTGTCATTGAAAGGCTAGCGGTTGAATGAATCCATGGCTTATCGTCGTACTTGTGGTAAACGCGTAAATAGAATGTTAACAGATGTTAACGCCAAACCACTCAACGAAGTCGATGCGACGAAGGCGACAGAATCTGGTCTGCATGCTGCGCCCTCCCAGAGAACCAATAAAAACTAAAGAAATTAGAGAGAGAAATTATATCTGCGGCCACTGTCGAGAGATGGCGCAACCTTCAAAGTGTCGTCGGAATGGTATGCATAGTTGGTGGTCGTTTTCACTGGAACTTAATGAACCCTGTAATTATCAGGTTCATTATTATGTAGCTTTTGAGTAACTGCTGATCTTGGCTAAGGGATAGCTACGGTATAATTACGTCTGCGTATCTTGTGATGCACCCATGGAATGTAAAAGAGTTAACCAAAAATTACGTGATACTTGTACCACCACGTCGGTCGTAATTCAGAGACTATAAAACATCTGCAGTTCGTATTGGGGTATGTGTAAACACATCTGTGCGTACGCGGTGGTTGTAATTTGATCATAGTATGGGCTATATTGTATGCAAATGAATGAATTGTGTATTCAGTTCATTCAGTGCGTGTTACTATGTGTCTCGCAGACCAGCAAACGTGTACTTACTAATAAATGCATATGTAAATGCGTTGCATCAGCCTTCCGGTGTCCTTGCGCAATCCATGAATGGGCCTGACTGTCAACTATCCGCCAAGACGCCATTCTGTAGTATCAACGTGCGTTGCTTAAGGCATAAAACTGCACTCGCTAAATCGGTGCACATGCGTATTGCTCGCTACGCTAGCCTGGTGTGAGCCATCTTGGTTATGACGGAGGAGGAACGTTTCTGCGTGTCAAAAGGGACAGACGTTACCCCATTTAAATAACATTGGGGACATCGCCGTTTCTCCCTAAATGGACTGTGGGTCACATTTTTTAGGAGTGTATGTGGCCTGTCACACGGCACTGTCTACAGAGTATAGGGCATTCTACATTTGTGGCCATCTTTAGCATCCATCCTAGGTTTTTGCTCCATTGGTACATCGATGTGGAGCACCCTTCCAGCACCCATTTTAAAGGGTGTTATTACACGATAGCACCCTTTATAAAAGGGTGCAACCATTACACCCTTTGAAATTTTATGCTGTGCACCCTTTTGTAAGGGTGCTGCGCTCTGTACCCTTCCTTAGCACCCTTTTCGAACACCCAATAGGGTGCAAAGGGTGTTCGTCTGGCGACAAGCTCATTTACACCCTTATGGGTGAGAATTTGTTTAGTGTGCAGGCAGTCCCAAAACACAGGTGAGCTCACACCCAAGCCGTCCTTCGTGGTGCATTTTGTGTGGGCGATACACAATACGATGGAGCCTGTTGCCAAAAAGCGCGATGCGTTTCGCGCACGCGACAGGTACGGCAGAATAAAGTAGGATCACTTACTTGTGAAACAAGCCAGCGCCGATTTCTTCACAGAGATTGAAATCATGGATCCGATAGGCCTACTGTGTTCTCGGCCGCCATTTCCAGCCGGTGGCGACGCAATGACGCAGTGCCTTGACTACGCCAGAGACATACATCACGGCGTCGACAGCGTCACGACGTGTCGGGACCAGCTCCTGACTTCATAGGTGCGGCGAAACGTAAAAGCAGCACCATGCACACGCTCATCCACGCATACGTACATATCCTCTAAAGCACCGCGGCGTAGTTGGCGTAGTTCCTAGATCGTCAAACATCGAACTCTCCGAGCGCGGCCCCACGCGCCACCACGAAAATAAGCGAGAAGACCGACCTATGAGCGAGCAGGATGGTTAGTTCCCTTGACAACGGTTTGCACACGTTACGTATCTCTGCAGACGGCCTGCATCTCTCGCGCGGTTCATCCCTTTGAAGACTAATTGGTTTGCACACGGCACGCATCCCTGTGTGGTTACTCCTTCAACGGTCTATCCGTTCATCGCGCGCGCCTATTGGGATCCGTTACTCCTCTTTCGGGTAATTTGGCCTTAAAGTGTAGCGGCTTAGAAATAGTGTGTCCCAGTTGTTATGATAATTTTATGGATGCTATTTCTTTATTCTTCAATTTCACGAGTTATGATACAGTGTCACATTAGTAACATAGGTCTGAGGAAGACTGCCTGCACGAGACACAGCCGAATACCGGGCATTAGCATAATATGCCTGAAATTTAAGGTGCAAAGCGAAGTTTCTCAAGGAAAAGGCAACGCGAAGAAGTGATAGATGGGGTTCACATCCGAAGGGAGAAAGATGCCCTCTTGCTTTTGACACTGATTTAATGCAATGATGTCGCCATCGTTACTGTATTAATTGTTTTTTCAAGCTCCGAACATTGTGGTTTGCGACCATCATTTCGAATGCGTGCTAGATACCGATCGATTCGTCATTATATAGATGCAGATGGTCGTAATACACTTCGTGAATGGCATCAGTCAGACGGCATTGTAACTTACAGTCAACCCTCCCCCACCCCCTACTCTGGCACATTTGTGGTAGTGAACATTGAAGTGGACTACGAGGAATTAACCCTGATCTTTTACAACCAGCAGGACGACACTTTGAAGAGGTAGATTGAATAACACAGGCAATGTAACAGACAACCCAAAGAAAACGTTCACATAAAGAATACACGACGACTTTCCATGTACGCTGCAAAGAAATGACTGTTGTTCCTTCAACGGTAGTGCTGACATAGTAATGTAGTGGTTCGTAGTCAGAACCCTAAGGAACAGGACAGAAACTCACGGTAGGAGAAACTATAAAATATTTAATCCTCGAACCTAATTCACCCAGAGGGCTTACATTCTGAACTCCGCAACGAACACATCACGGGAGCGATTGTGAAATAATTGAAGATTCTATGAGACAAAGTGTGTGCGACGTTAAGCCTAGAAGCCGTTGCAAAATAGACAGCCCCATCTCCAGAAAGCGTTAAGCCACGTGGCGTAAGAGGCCTTCCGCAACCTTGAGTTGAGCTCAATCAGCGTACCGAGCCGAGTTCAAGTTACTTAACTTGCGAAATCAGGGAGAAAAAATTCTGCGAAAAGGGTCTTACGAAAAACTGCGAGATTCCAGTGTTTGCATGCTTAAAATTAGTTACGTCTGGCGGGCACCGAAGATTTTGGCGCCTGGGAGGAAGACCAATACAATCTACCTCATGCCGAGAACTGTCTCCTGAAGATTACACCACGCGAATGATTGTTCGAAGAAGTGGAGAAGCCTGCCGATCTGCGCAATAGTTTTTCATCTAGAGTCACTGGCGAAGAATATCAAGTGCTCGCTCCCATCTTGTTATGCCACGCCAAGATTACCTCAACCAGCACGCTGTCTCGTATGGCTATTGATCGCACATCAGAAATCGAAGAGCACGGCTAAGAGTTAATGAAAAAACGCGTAGTAGTAGTAGTGGTAACTGAAAACTGTACATCGATCATGTTGCGTTCCTTATTCAGAGAAGCACAGGGCTGATAAAGCAACAACAAATTCGACCAACTGGTCCACATGGGCCGTAAGAAACAGCTGGGGGGTCCTATTAAAAGATGTCTGTTGAAAAAGAACAACGCTCTTTCAGCGCCCACTCTCACACAAAAAGGAGTGATTCATTTCTAACACGCCTTACAAGAGTAATAAAGCGTGCCGCCTAAGAAGACGAAAGCGGATGACGCCCCAACTGTAGGTCATACTTAATCGACATGTGCGCTACATCCGCTGAAGACAAAGTGGTGAACAGAGTTGGGTCTGGTGTTATACTTGTGGAAAAAATGCGTTCTTACCAATTTTCTGATATTTCTTTGCGCAGTCAATGCAGCTGTATTATATAAGGTTACTATAGTCTCATGCAGCGTCTTTCTTGCGATAATTTCAGTAACGCAGAAACTGGTAGACTTTACCCAGAATATTTGATAACATGGCAGGCAAATTTATGCGTTTGGTCGCGGTATACGTACATAGCGGTGTTCCTTTGTGTGACGCATTAGAGAAAGGTGTTTCTACTGGTGGCCAAGAGAAAATTCGGAGATCCAACGAAGTCTGAAAATCCGACGAACATGACAAGCTTGCTCAATTTTGCCTATGCATAGCGACGTTTCTTGTGTAGGCAGTCATATGCGTAATCGTAATGATTTACT